>KQ962726.1:120490-133664 GCA_001563735.1 Leucoagaricus sp. SymC.cos
CATTCTCAGGTGGCCAATCAGGAACACTAGGGGGAGGGGGGGCAACATCCATCTGCACAACCTCAGAGGAGACAATCTTCACAGGAGGGGCAGTAGGCTCGTGCATAGGAACATCCTCTGATGATGCAGGAGGATGGAACCAAGGAACTGCCGTGTCATACACAGTAGCCTGTGAAGGGTCCATAGGGTCAGCCAAAAGGCTGCCCCATAGGTCAATAGAAGTGAGCTTGGTGAACCCAGTAATGGGCAAACCAAACCCGGGGGGGGGAACAACACCACGCTTGGTCATCTATCTCAGAAAGTCCAAGGCGTGATCGAGAGACACCTGTACCACTTCGAAATTCACCTGAGGATCCACCGACTCCTCCTCCAGGGCAAGCAGGTATGGCCCCAAAGGGGCACTAGGCTGCAGGAGAGCAGCAGGCTGAGTAGAGGACCTCTGGAATGGGTCCTAAAGTAAGGAGAAGAGGGACATGCCCTCAGGAAATGTGGCCCTGGAGGAGGCACACAAGGAAAGGGGGCTGTGGTGCCTGCCTTGATGGTGAGTGGCACGGTCAGTCCTGGTGGCCATCCTAGGTGTACAGCCAGGGTCAAGAAGAAGGTCAATGTCACTCAATCTACCAGGAAGCCCAGTGGACGAGGAAGGAGTTGCAAGAGGGGCATGACCAGAAGACAAGAGCACATGAAGGCACTCAAGTGACTGATCACTGTGGGAACCAGGCCCTACAGGGAGGAGGTCAGCCATGTTTGGGGGGTACTGTTAATCCAAAAAATCAAGAGGGCAGATGGGACTATGCTGGTGATGAAAGACAACAATGGTGGTATTTGCACTTGTTTGCCAACCAATGAGGTGGAGGTACTGGATCAAGAAGTGATGGTCTACTGGTGTGTCAGTAGCTTGAGAGACACCAGTGGAGTGGAAATGAAAGAGAGGCCAAGACAGAAATTACAGGAACTGGGAAGACAGGAAGCATGAAGAAATGCAGCAGCATTGATGAGGGAGATGGAAGGCTGAGGAATGTTGACAGAGGATGGTGAATTCAGAGCGGAAATGGGTGGAGAAGGGTTGTTAACAGATGGGTGAACTGGAGCATTGGCTGGCATGGTCCAAGAAGAAACAGAGGATGAGGCAGTGGTGTCTAGCAGTAATGATCAGAAAGAAATACTGCTTGAGGCCCAGTCAATCAATGGATTGTAGCAGGCAAGCCAGTTGTGTCCAAGTACCACAGCACAAGATGAGTCCAACTGAGTGACATAGAGGTCAAGATGCATAGATTCACCAGTGGGGAAAACAGTAGAAAGGTGCACTAGTTCTGTAATATAAGTGTTCGAGGTTCCATCAAAAAGCTTTAACTCAACTGGTGGGATAGGGGACATAGGAGCAGAAAACATGTGGACAAAATCAGAATTGATGAAGTAATGGGTGGAACTGCTATCAATAAGAGTATGAGTAGAAGGAGAAGTTTGTCCATTAGAAAGTGAAGAAAAAGAAAGAGGAATGGAAAGGGAATTCGGATTTGAAAGAGCAGATGCATTGAGGTGGAAACTTTCTAGTGCACAGATGAGTTCAATGTAACCCTCATGCTGTGCAGAGTCTTGAGGGCTGCTCCTTATTTTTCTGAACCCTTAGTGGGAGCAGGAGTAGAAGTTGAGGCAGGGAGTTCAGTCTTACAGCCATGAGCCTTTTGATTGGCCTCCTTATGTTTGCATGTCATGACCTGGTAGCTGAAGATTCCACAGTAACTGCAGAGGTTCTTCTCAATGCGGCATTGTTTCTCTGCTTCCGTCAATTTACTGTCCTTGCCCAGGACATTGGAAAGGTCCTTTTTGGGAGTGGGCAGTCAGTTAGAGGAGGAGGAAGATGTGAATGGAGTGGGAGTGGAGGACTTTGCAGGCAATTGATGTCGAGGAGGCTGACTGTTGTTTTTGTTGTTAGTATTGGTCAGGCCTGAGGTGGAGGACAATTGTTGCTTGTTGTGGAAATGGGGAGTAGATGAAGGATGATTGCTGGAAGGTTGACATTGGAAAGAGGAGTTGTCTGAGTTATTCTTGTGAGGTTGTAAGGAAGTAGTTGGATTCTCAGCAGTGCAGACATGGGCATGTTCACATTTGCATTCCCAATGACAGTCGTTATAGATGGTGGTGACATGCATCATTTTCTGGAAGCCATGAGGCTTACCCTGTTCCCTCATGCTGATTTGGTCCTGCAAGCAGTTGGGCAACCCCTTGTAGTATCTATGCATGAATACTAAGTCGCCCCAGTCTAATTGGGTGGAATACTGCATGAAATCAATGTTATATGTAGCAATTTTGTCCCTGTGCTTCATATGGAGACTTTTGAGATTCTTGGCTGCTTCTCTGACCCAGTTAGTCAGGCCAAAGTGCAAGCAGAGCTCTTCAGAAGATTCAGGCCAGAAGTTAGCCTAGGAATGGTGGATTCTGAGGTCCTCCTGATGGAGAGAGACCTGGAACCAGAAGGATGCAACTCCTGAGAGGTAAGTCAAGGCAAAGTTGACTTTGTCAGTATCAGTGGGGAAGGAGCAGGAGTTGGTGTGGAAATAGAGGCTGTATTGGAAGAGGAAATTTTCAAGTTTCAGAGAATCTTCCCTAGTGAAGGCTTCAGGAACACGAGTCTTATTGGTGGTAGTAGGAGGTGGGGCAGAGGGATTGACAGATTTGGCAAGGGCCTCAATTGCCACTACAAGCCGATTGGCTGTAGAGCAGGAAGGCCAGAAGGAGGAGTCATTGTTGTTATTTTCTGGTTCATCAAACCAGTTTTTGGGATCATTGTCAGGATTGGGATCACCACTGGAGCCATCCTTGTGGTCTGGGTCATCACCAGCCAGAGGGTCTGGGTAGTCATCATCAAAGTCAGGATTGGGAGTTTCTGTAGAGATACTTGAGGGAGTAGAGAGACTTGAGGGATCACAATGAGGTTGGGGGTTGCCAGAGGACAAACCACCAGAGAACTGTAGAGTACAATGGAGTGTGGTGAAAGAAGAGCCATGTTAAGGGGTAGCATTAGAAGGACCTGTGCGATGAGTGTGCAGAGGAACACAAGGAGAAGGATAGGTATGAGCATGAGTGTTCATTATGGTAGAGGTGTGGTAGCAATAGCAGAATGATCAGTCTGATAATACTGTTAAGTTCCAGATAGGATACAGAGGGAATAGATGTAGAAGGGTCAGAAAGGGTCAGAGACAATCAATGCAGAGACAGAGGCAGAGACAGAGGCATGAGATTGGAGAAGTTGGAAGGAGTCAGAAATAGACCTTGGCTTCAGCTTATGTGCTGTGCCATTCCACTGCTGGTGGTCCAATTTAGGAACAAGAGGGAGAGGACTTAGAGGAAACTTAGAGAGGATGAATAGTTTAAAGTCAGAATAATCAGGAATGTCAAACTAAGTTGATTATCAGACTGGAGAATACATGACCATAATCTGCTACTTATATACCTATGGAAAATGTCAGAAAGTGATAAACAAAATGTGGAATCAACAGAAAAGCTATGTGATGTGATGAGCATGTGATAGAAACAACAGAGAGATAATGAAGAGGGATGACATAGTATGAAAAGTGGGCATATAAAGGGAAATGGGCAGTGATATATGAAGTATGAATGAAATCATAAAAGGTGGGCATAATATAAAAGGAAATGTGAAGGCGGAATAGAAACCATTGGTATTGAGCGGAAAGATATAGAAAGAAATAAGAACTAATAATTGACAGGGATAAAAGATGAATGGAATCAAAAGGGAGATAGGTGGAAGTGTGTGGGAATATTCAGAAACAAATAATACATAAGGAAATGATAAGATATAAAGTGGTAGGAATAGAAATGGAATAATTCAGAAGCAGTCAGTAATAGTTGGGGCTAGTTCAGAAATGTACAAGTTGTAACAATCAACAAGACTATGACTTTGTGTGGTATGTACCTGGCAAGACCAACACTAAAGCTGACATTCTCTTTTACTGTGATAAATCTGATTGGCAGGAAGAAGACAAGATAGTCACTCTTCTCAAAAACTTTATATGTAAAGTAACTATTGAAGAAGAAATCATTATCTCTATTGTTTTGCTCTAAGAAGCATATTTCAAGGTCCTTGTCAACATAGATATAGAACAACAGATCTAAGATTGCAAAACCTGAGAAACTAAGGTACTTAGGGAACTTGAAGACCCATCTAAGGGGTTTATAGAAAGCAATAGCATAATCCACTACTAAAAGAAGATTTATATCCCACTGGGAGATGATCTATGGTCTAGAATCATGTGAGAATTTCATGATACACTAGATATGGGACATCCAGACCAACATCAAACATTAGAAGTATTGTCAAGAGATTTTTAGTAGTCTAGTTTATGGAGAGATGTGAAGAGATTTGTCAATAGTTATGATATGTGTCAACAAATGCAAATTCATAGAAAACAGAAAGTGGCATCTTTACATCCCCTGCCAGTCCCAACACACCCTTGAGAGGAGATATCAGTGGACTTAATCAGCTCTTTACTACTTTCTGATAGGCATGATGCTATTTTTGTCATTGTCAACTGTTTTACCAAGATGATATATGTAATACCTACTACTATGTCATTAACAGCAGGACAGCTCACTACTCTATATTGGGACTAGATCTGGAAATTGCATAAGTTACTAAAGAAGATTATCAGTAATTAAGGACTATAGTTCACATCAAAATTTATAGAAGGTCTATACAAAGCTCTCAGGATCAAATAGGCCCTGTCAACTACTTA
Source organism: Leucoagaricus sp. SymC.cos (assembly GCA_001563735.1). Lineage (NCBI taxonomy): Eukaryota > Fungi > Basidiomycota > Agaricomycetes > Agaricales > Agaricaceae > Leucoagaricus > Leucoagaricus sp. SymC.cos. The sequence goes on from KQ962726.1 coordinate 125,245, forward strand.
TTATCTACAGACTGATAGATAAACAGAATGGATCAATCAAGAAGTTGAAAACTTCTTACAGAAACATGTGTCCTATAAATAGAATAATTGGATATTCTGGCTTACAGTGACAGAATTCCATTACAATGATAAGCAACACTTGGCAACACATCATTCTCTATTCTTTCTGAACTATAAAAGGCATCTGTGGAAATGGATTACAGCACTATCTTTACTGACACTAGCAGTGGAAGACTTTGTGGCAAATTTGACTAAGGCACAAGAAACAGCAGCAGATAGCATAGAACAAAACTGGAAGAGCATGGCAGTCACATATAACAAGAAAAGAAAAGGAGTCTGGTACTACCAAGTTGGTGATAATATATAGTTGGAAGCTTCCAACATCACAATGAATTACCCAAGCAAGAAGCTGGATTATTAGAGATAATTTTCCCATTTCAGAGGTCATTAGAAATAGTGTATATCATCTCAAGCTGCTACCTCAGTGGGTCATCCACAATGTCTTCAATAAAGCCCTCCTATAACTAGCAAGAAAATCTGAGTTTCTGATTCAACAGAAGTCTCTACCTCCATCACCAGACCTGATCAATACTGAGAAAGAGTAGAAAGTTGAGGAGATCTGTAGTCACTGGAAACAGAGTAGAAAAGTCCAGTATCTTATCTATTGGAAAGGGTATGGTGATGAGGAAGATCAGTGGTTACCCAAGTCCCATCTGTCAAATGCAGAGGAGGCAATCCAGGAATACCATGATAGGTTCTCAGAGCAAACCTAATTAAGGAGGGGAGTAAAACTCAAAAGTCTGATAAAAGCCATATCAAAACCACAGACCCAGTTAACATAATCTGGCTATTACTTCAGTATTAGTTACCCCTCATTGAGTCTACATTGCTATCTTCTCAGCTGCTGCCATTGTCCTCATCATTATTATCACTGCCTCTATTATTACTGCCAAATACAACTACTTTGTTAATTACAATGTCATTCATCAAGTCCTACCCAACTGCAATCACTCCATTATTGACCTCTAGGAAGCCTGAAGCTCTCTTACCCACTATGCTCCAAGCAGCCAAATATACTACAGCTAAGTTCTAGTCCCTAGCCTTCAAGTCAACTGAGAAAGCTGCTATATTGGAGATAGAGCATGTAGACCTGAAAGAGACAATCCTTCTTTTCCATGAACCACTATTATTGACATTCTCTAGTGGTTTTTTCTATGAACACAAGAACCTATGAATATATGAATTTATGGGTGATAGTAGCAGAGAGCTGAATAAGAAAGGCAGTAGAAGATTCTCTGGTGTGGGGGCCAAACTCAAGGCTGTCACTACACATGCTGGACATATGACATCTGTCATTGATATCCAAGCTACCGAATGAGCTATGTCTGAGGCTATAGCTAATAACTTGAGCTCTGAATACGAATCGTCTTCCAACGATGAACCTCCCAACATCAGAGGCTGCGCTGGCTATGCTGAGTCTTGACAACGCATCTCTAGGATGTCATCTATCACCTCCCATCATCAACGATCCAGGTCCACTTCACCTGTCCATAAACCTCTTCTAAACACGGGACTAGCGCCTTGCACTAAGTCACCTCCCCCCAACCAACAAGTCCTTTAGCAAGGACATTCCACTCCAACCAATGCACAACCTTCCATCATAGAAGACACCCTTACCCCTAGGCCCATGAAAATAATGGGCACTCATCCTGTGATGAGCATGGAGCTCCACTCTCCTGTGTCAATCCCTACTAGTCATCAACAACACACCATTGACTTCGATGTCCAACCAAACCCTACTCAAATGTGGCCTCAATTTGAGAAAGTCATCAATAATGAAAACAAACTGCTTCCCAGCCTTCAAAGCATTATTGACAAAAATACTTCCTCATTGAGCTTTGACACCCCCTCTTTGCACTTGGGGCCACATCTCTCAGGACCCAACCCATGCACCCACCTTAGCAACTGGGCTGACAACACTGATCCCTTCCCTACCCTTGACCCAGCTGGAATCACACCAGAACCTTGTGTTCCTAAACTTAATCCAGCTATTCTCGAACTTGCTGGCACTGGTGCTAATGCTTCACCCCCTGTTATGAATACTGTGACTGTTCCAGAATAGCCACAGCCCTGTATCGATGACACCTATATACCAGATAAATCAGGAGTTCCTGATCTATCTTCCCTTTATTCCTCTGGTTTACCAGAGTCTTCTGGTATACCTAATAATGACACCAATATGCAAGATGTTGGAGTTACAGGAGCAATCAATGCTGCTCAAGGCAGTAATGTTGCTGATCCTCTACATCTGAGTAGTCCTCCAGTTGAGGAATACAAAGAAACTATTGGTGAAGCGGCTTTGACCCTTCAGGAATGTGCAGACTGGATTCATCTCTTTCCAGTCAACAAAGGTAAATTCACCCCCAGTGGAGCGATAGCGGATGAGCTCACTTATTTGCTCACAGCTATATATAACAGTAGATGGGAGCACACTGTCATCGAAGATTCAAGCATTATTGAGGGTTACGTTTTAAAAGACATGACTAACTTTACTGTTAAACAGCTTATGGATAGGCTCTTTTTCCCATCCAGGCCACCATATATCGAAAAGAAAAACAAAGGCAAGGCAAAGGAAGTCATTCCTTCCTTGCAGCCTTTTGAAAATCAAGACGTTGAAATGATATCAACCAAGGGCATCAAATCAACTCAGGGCATCAAATCAGTTCAGGCCAAACCTATACCTAAACATACTCCTCCAAAGCCGCCCATTAAGGCAGCTTTCCCTCCACCACCTATGCCACCTACACCTAAGATGAGTAACCCACTTCTGCATTCTGGCATGAAACCTTCTTCCTCTTCTCTTCCTCCTTCGCAACCAGCTAAGTCATATGCTGTAGCTTCCTGGTCCAATGCTCTGACCCCCTCTACCACAGCTACTAAACAAGTGGTTGATTTGGTTGAGCTTGTTAAGCTGTACGGCAACAAATTACCTGCTGACTGTATTGCTGCTATGCATCAAGCTGCTGTTGGACATGCCAACAGTGGAAATGCTAACAACAATTCTATTCCTCAGAAAAAGAAGTTTGTCATTAAGTTGACCACATGGAGACCTATCTGTAAACAAGTTCTCATTCCATACTCAGAAATGGTGACTGTTAACTGCCTACAATGTTACCAACATATTCTTGAGACTGTTAATCACAATCTCATTGATCAACATTCTAAACTTCACATTCTTGCCATGTCTGAAGGATGTTCTGGCTCCGCACTTGGTCTTTTCTTCTCTACTAATCTTGTGCCCACTCCTGCCAAAAATAGCATTATTCATGAATGGCTTTTGAAAGCTATTCAATGTGACAAAGACAAAATCCCTATTCCTAGGGCTCCTATGTCCAAGTCATACCTCAAAATTGTTGGGGTAAACTTTTATATGCCAACTGATTGGCATGACAATGGTTCTAATCAGCTAACAGCTGATGATGTCTTATATATCATGAACCGAAACCCACTTTTTGAATGAATCACACTTGCCTCTCCTCCCCGCATCATGAGAGCTACTCTGTACTCTGACATGGCTATCATTTGGTTTGACATTTGGGACTCGCAAAATGGAACCAATGCCAAACTCCTTACCAATCGTTCTTTTAACTTTGATAAAGATGTTACTGTTATCCAGGCATGCAACATGCACCCTAGAGTCTCCCAATGCCAGAACTGCTGGAAATGAGGTCACATTACTGCTAAGTGCAAATCTCAAGGATGGAAATGTGTGAAGTGTGGCAGTCCTCATAAGACCAAAAATCATTGCAATGTAGCCTGGTGCTGCCAAGCAAATCCCAAAGCAAAACCTCCTCGTGAGGCTACTGAGGAAGGAATGCCCTGCCCTCACAAATTCAAATGCCTGAACTGTAAAGGCAATCACTTAGCTAATGATAGGCAATGCCCATATTGGCATAATTGTTTCAACCATACCTGGTATGACAACAAAGCTCAGGAAGCCAGAGCCCAAAGGGCTTAATGCATTGAAGTCACTATCCAGTGCAAACAAGCTACCTTTTCTCCATGGGACTGATGAGGGTCCAACATTCCTTCATGAAGAATTTAACTCTTGATTCTCTTCATGTTTTTTCTTTCAACATTAACTGTAATTATTCCATCATGGAAATGTCTCTCGTTACTCTAGTTGACAACTTTGACATTATTTTCTTTTAAGAACCTGCCTAGAATATCATTAGAAATACCATTTCTACTGACTCCATTCTAGGCAAACACATTATAGGGGCACCTATTCATCCCAATTGGATTTATCTCGCCCCTTCCCTCCCCTCCCCCATTAAACCTCAAGTTATGGCTTACATTCACAAACGTCTGTCATATTTATGACCTTCTCTCATCAGCTCATATACTGACCTTGATTGCAATATTCTTATCCTTTCCCTGTCCTACAATCAACATACTCACTATCTTATGAACATGTACTCCGATGACAAATATCTTGCCCTGGATCATCTCCAGTGATGTATCAACCTACTGCCTCCAATGCTTTACATTGGGGGAGACTTCAACATATGTTCCAAAGAGTGGGACACTAATTGCCAAACACACTCCAAACACACCATCCATCTCATGGATCTCATGACCAATTTAGGTCTTGATCGTTCCATCCCAATTTTCGATGTACCCACTCGATACTCCACCAATCCATCCAAGAATAACACAACAATCAATCTCATGTTCATCGCCAATGAAGTCAATGTTGATGGTCACTATATACTCCCTGAGCATCAATTACAATCTGATTATGCTCTGCTGGCAATCACAATCCCCATTTCTCCTAAATTCATCTCTATTCAAAGAAAAGGTCTTAAACAAGGTTCCAATGAAGAACAAAGTTTTATCAATGAGTTGGCAGTAGGGCTTTCAGCACTTCTGTCAGCTGATCTTTTGACTGAAGTGCACATCCTATGCACTTCAGTGCAGACAGCTGACCTCATTAGTGTGTCATGGAACAAACATGCCACTATGAGCTTTATTTCTACGTGCTCTAAGCCATGGTGGAATGATGAGTGCAGAGAGTCATTGCAATGATATCAGAACAACCATGTCAAAGACAACTGGCATGCTTTCCGAAAATCTGTATGCTCAGCTAAAAGAAAGTTTTTCAATATGAAGATCGAAGAGATTGTGGAAGAAAACAAGTGGCCTTGGGACCTTATGCCCTGGGTCAAAGATCATAAACTCCCACCTGCACAGGCCATTATTCACAACAACAAACCTTGCTATTCACTTGATACGCTATGGGAAGCTTTCAATCAAACTTACAACTCTGCGTCCAACAGATCTGTTGATGCCCACATACTTGATGACTTGCATGATATCCCTGAAAGAAAATGGGTACTGTTCTCTCTACTAAAGCTTACTGAGGCCCTTAAAAGCTGTTCTAACATGTCAACGCCTGGTCTCAATCACATCTCCTGGGCCCACCTCAAAATGCTTCTGTCTGTTGATGATCGCATCCCCCTTTTCTTTACCAGGTTAGCTAACACGTGCTTAACTGTCAGTTACTGGCCACCTCACTTCAAAGAATCGATCTCTGTTATCATTCCTAAACCAAATAAACTATCATACCATCTTTCTAAAGCTTTTTGACCCATTGTTCTGCTGAATACTCTGGGAAAACTCTTTGAAAAAATGCTTGCCAAACATATGCAATATGAAGCAGTCAAATACAAAGCAATTTTTCCTTCACAGTTTGGAGGAATTATTCAATGCAGTGCTGAAGACACTGGAGTCTTTCTAACTCACCTTATATGTGCCGGCTGAGATAAAAGGTTATGTACTTCTGTTCTAGCCTTCAATTTTTCCCAATTTTTCCCATCTCTCAATCATTCAATGCTTTTGGACATTCTCAAAAAACAGGGCTTTGCACCTGAAATTGTTTCTTTTTTCTCAAATTACTTGATAGGACGCTCTACCACATATTTGTACAATTTCTTTTCTTCTCCTCACTTTGACTTTAACACAGGAGTAGGACAAGGGTCTACTCTTTCTCCTATTCTTTCAGGTCTTTATTTAGCCCCTCTTCTTTTCATTGCTAGTCAGAAACATTCTGGTCTTGTTTCCTTTCTATCTTTCATAGACGATGGTACAATAGTGGCTCAATGCAAGTCATGGCGCAAGTGTCACAACAAAATCAAGGCAGCTTACCACTCCCTTGTAAATCTCGTGGACTCCTTCAGACTTCTCCTAGAACATGACAAGTTGGAGGTGTTCAACTTCTCTTGAATCCCTGGAGACAACAACCCATCCATCGATCTTGGCTTTGCACCTTTCACCTCTTCATCTCCTCTAAAACCCCAGGAATTTTGGCGATACTTGGGATTTTATTTTGATCGCAAGCTGACCTTTAACAAACATGTGCACTACTGGTCAACAAAAGCCCTCTCCTCTGTTTGCACAATGAAAATGCTTGGCAACTCAACACATGGACTTCTGCCCCATCAAAAACAACTCCTTTATCACTCATGTGTCATTCCTCTCACTACATATGGATGCCGACTATGGTATTTCTCTGGAGCTAAAATCGTTAACAAACTCAAGTTGCTATGACAAATGCAATACAACACTGCCTTATGGATCACAGGTGCATTTCGCACTTCACCTACTGGAGGCATTGAGTCCCTTGCCAGGCTTATCCCTATACACCTCCATCTCAAAAAACTCACCAAGTGCGCATGCCTACGATACATCATGCTTCCTAAATCCCACCCTATTTATACTCTTCTTAGTGCTCACAATGCTAAAGGAGCCCTTCCTCACCCTAGGTCACTTGACCTACTTTCTGAATGCAACAGAGCTTCCATTCAAGGTCCTTTAATTAATGCTGATAATCTGCTTCTAAATGTCAAAGAAAAGGTTTCTCCTCTTCATAACACTAATTATCCTGGTTTATGTTTATTAGACAATTTCTCTGATCATTTCTCTTTCTTTGATTTTAATAGATCAAGTCTTGAGGAACTTGGAAACCATTCACAAAGACTTGATGCGTGCACCTTCTCTGCCCATTCATCCCCTGACACTGCCATCATCATCACAGATGGTAGTGTTCCCAATGATTCTCGATTATAGGCATCTGCCTGTTACTAAATTTGGCATGCTGGTGCCCTTCTTCATTCCACCACCATTCCTTGCAGCCAATGCACTTCCTCTGAGGCCGAACTCGCTGCTCAATGCTTTGGCTTATGCAAAGTGCTAGCCTCACTTCCTGATGACATCACCAACTTCATCATTCTTACCGATCACCTACCATCATCACATTGTTTATTGGACTCTTCCATACACAAAGGCCAATATCACTCAATAGCCATTGCTAATACCCTACACCCATGGCTAGAATGTTCTAGACTTCACAAACTCGAATTCTGGCACATCCCTTCCAAATTTGCCCTCTGCAACTGCAATGCCACCCCTGACAAACCAGGCTGGTCATGCTGCCTGCTGCGTAAGGTACACCTTACCTCCAAGCTCAATCATTGACATGCTGGGTTGCACCCAAGTGTCTCCATGTCATACCTCTGAAAAAAGACCACCAACTCATGTCTTAAAGAGTGGCAACACACTTTTTGTACCAACATACAATATCGAGGGCATTCTTTCCTCATGTTATGAAGCAAGCATTTCTGAGGTGATGTCATACTCCCTCAATATCACAATGGTGGTTCTTGGCTCAGAGAACTATGTGCTTTATATTCTATTGACACTGGTGACATGCCTATTACCAATTTCAACATAGTCACATGTGCTATACGTGCTATTACCAACCACACTCCTATCAGGACTTATTGATCCCAATTTTTCCTAAAGAATCCACCTGCTGCCAATGTGGCTTCTGGATGGAATCTCGCAAACACATCATCCTTGCATGTCCTATATATGTTCATGAGGACAAACCCATATCCATGCTCAAGAAATTCATTGACTTCCTTGAATATAATCCTCAAGCATTTGCATTCAATTCTAATGCTCCGCTCCATAATCCTCCCCACACCATACAACAATGAGCTGGGCTGTGCTTAAGCATCTCCTCATTACACACTCCTCAACAATTGCCTACTACATCTATACAACATGCCAGGTTGCATTACAATATCTCCATGTCTTGTCATCCATCTCTACCACTTCCATGTGCATTGGGACTACCATGTCTTGGTATTCCGGTAAGTTCTTTTGAGCTTGACAATAGTTCTTCATCTCTTCTCCTGTAATAGTACTGTAGCTGCCATCACATCTTCTATAGTTTTGCAAAAATGCTCTGTTATGAGTAAATAGTTTCATCTTGTTTCATGTTTCTGGACTCTCCTAGCTAGTTTGTAATTAGTTAGGCATGGACTGCGATCGAGCACCATGTAATAAATTGTTGA
>KQ962726.1:138044-176125 GCA_001563735.1 Leucoagaricus sp. SymC.cos
GAGGAGGCTGAGAAGGGAGGCAACAAGATGGAGGAGGACTAGGAATGTTGGGGGCTGCTCTTTTGCTGCTCCTTGGGACTGCTACATATATTTTGGACATTTGGACTATACTGCTGGGGAAGAGAATATAAATTTTTAGTGGTTTTTTTTTCTTGGGAATTTTTTGGTGTGAAATAAGAAAAATCAAAAAAATCAGAAGTAAGCGGTAAGGGGAACTTGGTGAAATTTTGAAGAGGTGAATAGAGGAAAAAATGAAATAGAGTGGAAAATATTGGAAAGGAAGTAGAATGATGCAGAGAGAGGCAGAAAAACAAAAACTATGTAAGTAGAAAGGAAATAGAGAGATAGGGAGACAGAGAGGGAGAGAGACAGAGTATAAGGAAAAATTGAAATAGAGCGGAGATGTTTTGGAAGTGGATGGAAAATAGCAGGATATAGCAGAAATGGGAAATTATGAGATACTGAGAGGTGCAATAGATAGAGACTTGGAGTAAACAAGAGAGGAAACAGAAATAGTCAGAGATGCAGTGGAAATGGAAGGGTATACTACTAGAGAGAGAGAGAGAGAGAGAGAAATGAGACTTTTAAGCATAAGAGAGAAAATAAAAATAGTCAGAAATAAAGCAGAATAGAGAGGTAAAGAATTACAGAGAAGGAAGAGGACCCAGTTTATGGGGATAGGCTGCATGGAAGTCAGAAATGAGCTCAGGGGCATGTTCAAGCTCAGTAGTGGGAAGCCAGGAGGACTCATCCTCAGTGTCTTCATAACCCAACCAAATGACCTTGTAGAGGAGCTTGCATGCTCAGCACCAATCAATTTTGGAGTCAACAACATGAGCGATTTCAAACTTGGGCTCTCCATCAATGATGATGGGAGCCAGAGGAGTGGAATGGGTTGGGAACAGATTGGAAATGGATGGTTCAAGCATGGAGACATAGAATACAGGATGGACTGTGTGCATGAACTCAGGAAGTCAGAGGGTGAAGGAATGGGAGCCAGGCTGCATGATTATTTCATATGGACCAAGATATTTCTCTGAAAGCTTTTTAGAGGGATGGGTGGTGTGGAAATACTTAGCTTTCACAAAAGCTTTTTGACCAACTTGGAAATCAGGAGCAGGCAGACAGTGTGCATCAGCAGACTGTTGATAATGCTGCTGTGCTTCAGTGATTTCCGATTTGAGGGTGGCTTGAAGGTCATCGAGATTGACCACAAATTGGCAGGCTTGAGCAGAAGCAAGGTTATGCTCAGGATACACTGTAATATTGGGGTGGTACCCTTTGTTAGCAAAAAATGGGGAGATACTGGTGGTGGCATTGGGTGCATTGTTAAATGCAACCTCCATGAGCAGAAGAAGCTTGGCTCAGTTGTCCTGTTGGTAATTACAACAGACTCAGAGATATTGCTCCAGAGTCTGGTTAGTACATTCTATCTGACCATCACCTTCTGGATAGTAACTGGAGGTAAAATGCAACTTCATATCCAATGCTTTACCAAGCAATCAGAAGAAGTGCAAGACAAATTTGGAACCTCAGTCAGAGGTAACATGAGTGGGAACACCATGCTTTGAGAAGACATGGAGTACAAACAGGCAGGCCAGATCAGCGGAGGTAATGGTGTCATGAGTCGGAATGAAAATATCTTGCTTTGATAGTTGATCAATGACTACGAGGATAGAATTAAAGCCAGAAGAAGTCAGTAACTTCTCGATAAAATCTATAGAAATGGAATCCCATGGCCAATGGGGAATTGGCAGTTGCTTGAGGTTTCCATAGGGGTAATGACGCTGGGACTTGGAACACATGCAGGTGACACAAGACTTACAGAATTCCTTGACATTGGTGCAGATTTTGGGCTAGGTGTACTCCCAATGTATGAGCTTGAGAGTCTTGTTTTGGCTAAAATGCTCCACAAGCACATGGTCATGCTTGTATTGCATAATGCAGAGACAGAGGTTGTCAGAATCAGAGATGTAAATCCTGTTGTCAAGGTGAAGAAAACTGGTAGAATTGACCAACCAGCAGCCTTCAGGATTAGAAAGGTATTTAGTAGCTATAAGGTCAGTGGAAAGAGCAGAGATAATGTTGGAATGCAGCTTTTCTAAGTCAATTATAGTGGCTGCATGAAGGGAAGGTGAATGAAGATAAGTGGCATGTATTGATGTGGAGAGCTGTTCATTGGTGAAGACCAGTCAGAAGTTGTGTGGATTGACTGTAGCATAGCCAGTATTTCCCCCTTTCAGATAGATGTCCCAATGTCTAGTCAGGGCATCTGGTTTAGTACCAAGTTTACTGGGGTGGAATCTAATGATGAGGTTGAATTGGGAGAGGAATTCACTCCAGCAGGCCTGTTGGCAGGTTAGTATTTTCATAGTGCAGAAATACTCGAGGTTTTTGTGATCAGTAACAACATCAATCGGAATCAACACACCCTCAAGATAATGGTGCCAGATGCAGAAGACTTCAAAAATTGCTAGGAGTTCTTTGTCATGAGTATCATAGTTAGATTCAGTGGTACTGAAAGTGCAGGAATGAAAGGTGATTGGATATACTTCACTGTCCTCAGCAATGATTGAAAGGATTGCAGCGAGGGCATAGTCAGAGGTGTCAGTTTCAACTATGATCTGAGCATTGGGTACCCAATGGATGAGGATCAGAGCTGTGGTAAAAGTGTGTTTCAGGGAATCAAATGCCGATTGGCACTGTTTATCCTACTGCCATTTAATAGCTTTGTGGGTTAGACAGGTCAGTGGTATAACAATGTCAGAATAATTGTAAATGAATTGGCAGTAGAAATTGGTAAAACCAAGGAATGATTGAATGTCTTTTACCTTCTTCAGAGGTGGCCAATCTTGAATGACCTTAATCTTGTCCTCTGACATTTTAAGACCATTGGGAGAAAGGATGTATCCCAAATATTCAACAGACTCAGAGTAGAACTCACATTTATCTGTGTGGGCATATAAGCCATGTTGTTGGAGCTGCTTGAGGACCTTGCAAACATGTTTCTGATGCTCAGCGGGGTTGTCAGAATAGATGAGAATGTTGTCCAGATAGACTGTAACACAGACATTGAGGAGGTCACTAAAGATGTCATTCATAAACTGCTGGAAAGCAGTGGGAGCATTAGTGAGACTGAAAGGCATTACCAACCACTCAAAGGAACCATAGCAGGTCCAAAAAGCAGTTTTCCATTTATCACCTTCAGTGATGCAGATGAGATGGTAGGTATGCTGCAAGTCTATCTTGGTGTACAAGTGGGCTTTGCAGAGAGTATTCAGGAGGTCAGAAATGAGAGGGAGTGAGTAGCAATCCTTTTTGGTAATGTGGTTGAGACCATGGAAATCAATGCAGAGATATAGGAAACCATCCTTTTTCTGAATGAAGAGGACAGGAGTGCCATGAGGAGAGGAAGTGGGGCAGATAAAACCAATGGAAAGGTGTTCATCAATGAATTCACATAGAGTGGTGAGTTCTGTTTGGGAGAGGGAATACATCAGACCAACAGGAGGTTGAGAACCTTCTTCAATGTTGATCTTCAAGTCATAGGGTCAGTGAGGGGTGAGGGTATCAGCCTGAGCCTTGCTGAAGACGTTGGCAAATTCGTGATATTTGGTAGACACATTGGAAAGGTCTACTGGTGTGTTGGAAACTTGAGAGACACCAGCAGTAGCAGAGACAGCTGAGAGGCCAAGACAGAAATTACAGGAACTGGGGAGATGGGAAGTGCAAAGGAATGTGGCAGCATTGATGAGGGAGATGGAAGGCCAAGGAATGTCAGTGGTGGAGGATGGTGAATCCAGAGCAGAAATAGGTGAAGATGGATTATTGACAGATGAGTGAACTAGAGTGTTGGCTGGCACAGTTTGAGAGGAGACAGAGGGAGAAGGATTGGTATCGAGCAGTAATGGTTGGAAAGAAATACTGCTTGAGGCCTAGTCAATCAACAGATTGTAGTGGGCAAGCCAGTTGTGTCCTAATACCACAGCACAAGAGGGATCCAACTGAGTGACATAGAGGTCAAGATGCATAGATTCACCAGATGGAAAAATAGTGGGGATGTGTGCTAGTTCTGTAATGTAAGTGTTTGAGGTTCCATCAAATAGCTTTAACTTGACTGGTGGAATAGGGGAAGTAGGAGTGGAAAATATGCAGACAAAATTAGAATTGATGAAACAATGGGTGGAACTGCTATCAATGAGAGCATGAGCAGCAATAGAAGATTGTTCATTAGAAAGAGAAGGAAAAAGAAGAGAAACAGAAAGGGAGTTGGGATTAGAAAGAGTGGATGCATTGAGGCAGAAACTCTCTGGTGCACAGATGAGTTCAATGCAACCCTCATCCTGTGCAGAGTCTTGAGGGCCACTCCTTATTTTTCCGAACCCTTAGCAGGAGCAGAAGCAGAAGTTGAGGCAGGGAGTTCAGCCTTGTGGGCATGAGCCTTTTGATTAGCCTCCTTTTTCTTGCAGGTCTCGACTTAGTGGCTGAAGATGCTGCAGTAACCACAGAGATTCTTCTCAATGTGGCATTGCTTCTCTGCTTCTGTCAATTTACTGTCCTTGCCCAGGATATTGGAGAGGTCCTTTTTTGGAGTAGGAGGTCAGCTAGAAGAGGAGGAAGTGGACAGAGCAGGAGTGGAGGACTTTGTGGGAGATTGGTGTTGAGGAGGCTGGTTGGTGTTCTTGTTGTTGTTGTTGGTTGGGCCTAAGGTGGAAGGGGATTGTTGCTTATTATGGAATTGGGGATTGGAAGGACAATTGTTGGAAGATGATTGGCATTGGGAAGATGAATTGTCCACAGGATTCTTGTGGTTTTGAGTAGAAGGGTCAGATTCTCAGTGGTGCAGGCATAGATGCATTCACATTCACATTCCCAGTGGCAGTCATTATAGATGGTGGTGACATGCATCATTTCTTGGAAGCCATGGGGCTTGCCCTGCTCCTGTATGCTGGTTTGGTCTTGGAGATGGTTGGGCAGACCTTTGTAGTACCTGTGGGCAAATACAGAATCACCCTAGTCTAGTTGAGTGGAGTACCATATGAAGTCAATATTGTAGGTGGCAATTTTGTCTCTGTGTTTCATATAGAGACTCTTGAGATTCTCTGCCACCTCTCTGACCTGGTTAGCCAGGCCAAAGCATGAGCAGAGCTCCTTGGAAAATTCAGGCCAGGAGTTAGCTCAGGAATGGTAGATTTCAAGGTCCTCCTGATAGAGAGAGACCTGAAACTAGAAGGAGGCAATTCCCAAGAGATATGTTGGGATAAAATTGACTTTGTTGGCATCAGTGGGAAATGAGCAGGAGTTAGCATGGAAGTAAAGGCTGCACTGGAAGAGGAAATTTTCCAGTTTGAGAGGGTCTTCCCCAGTGAAAGCTTTGGGAACCTGAGCTTTGTTGGTAGTTATAGGAGGTGGGGCAGAAGGCCCAACAGATTTAGTGAGGACCTCAATTGCTGCTGCAAGCCTCTCAGCTGTGGAGTGGGGAGCCCAGAAAGAGGAGTCATCATTGTTGGGGAGCTCTGGATCATTGTACCAATTGTCGGGATCATTATTGGGATTAGGATTACCACCAGGGCTATCCTTGGGGTCTGGATCATTATCAGCCAGAGGATCTAGGTGGTCATTATTGAAATCAGGATTGGGAGTGTTGGTAGAGGTACTTGACAGAGTAGAGAGACTAGAGGGATCACAATGAGGTCAAGGGTTGCCAAAGGGCAAGCCTCCAGGAAACTACAGAGTACAATGGAGTGTAGTGGAAGAAGAGCCACACTAAGGAGTGGTGTTAGAAGGACCTGTACAATGAGTGTGCAAAGGAACACAAGGAGAGGGGTAGGTATGAGCACAAGTGTTTGTTATGATAACAGAGTGACAGTAGAATGATCAGTCTGATAATACTGTTAAGTTCCAGCTAGGATATAGAGGGAATAGATGCAGAAGGGTTGGAAAGGGTTAGAGACAATCAACACAGAAGCAGAGGCAGAGACAGAGACACAAGATCAGAAAGAGTCAGGAATGGACCTTGGCTTCAGCTTATGTGCTGTGCCATTCTACTGCCGATGGTCTAATTTAGGAACAAGAGAAAAAGAACTTAGAGGACTTATAGGATAAATAGTTTAGAGTTGGAATAATCAAGAGTGTTGAACTAAGTCAATTATCAGACTGGAGAATACATGAACAGTAATCCACTACTTATATACCTATAGAAAATATTAGAAAGTAATAAACAAGAAAGTAGAATAAACAGAAAGCTACATGACATGACAGGCATGTGATGGAGACAACAGAGAGATAATGAAGAGGAATGACATAGTATGAAGAGTGGGCATAGAAAGGGAAATGGGCAGTGACATATAAAATAAGAATAAAATTATAAAAGGCAGGCATAATATAAAAAGAAACATGAAGGCAGAATGGAAACCATTGGTATTGAGCAGAAGGGCATAGAAAGGAATAAGAACTAATAATTGACAGGAATAAAAGGTAAACAGAATTGAATGGGAGATAAGCAGAAGTGTGTGGGAGTATTTAGAAACAAATGATATATAAAGAAATGGTAAAATATAAAACGGTAGGAAAAGAAACGGAGTAATGTGGAAGCAGTCAGTAATAGTTGGGTTTGTCCAGAAACATATGAGTTGTAACACTCCTATCAGGTATCTCTTCTATTATTATATTCATACTTTAGAAGGACCTTTATATTATTTATTTATTTATAAGAACATGAACTCTGAGAAGATGATATTATAACTTTGGGTAGTTTACTCTGGATAACCTCTATAGACTGTAGTAGACCAAGTTATCTATTTTCTCTATATTCTGTATTATCTTGTGTAGTTACTCTTTGCTTATTCTGAGTTATTCTGTTCTATTAGTATAAGTATCTTAGGTAGAGCTTTGTATTTCTTATACTTTACCAATTGTACTTTTCTCTTATTCACTCTCAAGCCTTTGCCAATATTGCAATCTGAGTTAGCTCTTAAGATCATAATACTGTGCTATATATAGAGATAGATTAAAAATAGAAGAATAAGTCAAATATAGAGTTATTAAAAGGAAAAATAGATGAGTCCAGATCAAGAATGATATCACCATCCAAATATGGAAATAAAGTCCCACTAATTATAATAACTACAGTCTATAAATTTTATCTAGAGTAAACTACTCAGAGTCATAACAGCTTCTAAGATATTCAAAGAACTTCTATTTCTCTGAAGTTTAGGTATTCTAAGTATATTTAGAATACTCTCAACTCTGAAACTTCTTATTACATGTGAATATCATTTACTCTCATAAAACCTTAAAACCTTAACTATTATTAGAATAGAAAAACTTTTATTGCCTTATATTTGATATATATTCAATTAGTCTTTAGAATATTATTGATTTCTGATCAACACTTCTCTAACTTCTTGATAGAAGCTCTCTCAGTGCCACTGAGGCTGTGTACATAATTAAAGCTAATCCTAGCTTTTTCTGATATAACAGAATCTAATCTATTCTCTCTCTGATATAATGAAAATATGAGCACCCAGATCTCAGCAAACTCTTTGGAGTAACATAAATAGATAATGCTAGACCCTAGCTACCATATAGAGTAATTACTATATTTAGACAGAGTCTATAGAATAGTATATAAGGTGAGCAACACTGTTAAGGAGAAACTTTATTATTTCTACTTGGTTAGGTAGAGACTTGAGTATAGAGCTTTCTTCTAAGTATTTAGTGTGAACTTAAGACAACCTAAGTTACATCTAATAAATACTACTATACATCTCTTATTGCTCTAAGAGTTTCTGACCCTTTGTGAAAACTCTGCTTATATATTATATAATATACTTAAGAAGGGGAAACTCTTAATATTTTAACTTATAACTAAGACAGCCTCTAGTATATAATTACTATTATGATTTGATTATGTAATAGTATATTAATACTAAGCCTATTTGTTGTAAGAGACAAATATGAAGAGCTTCTCTAAAATCTAGGATTCTGTTATAGAGCATATTCTAGAGCCTCTGATATGAACAAAGTCAGAGGTCAACATAACATCATCTCAAGCTATCACCTCAATGGGTCATTCATGATGTATTCAATGAGGTGCTTTTATCACCAAAAGAAACCCCAAGTTTGAAGTCCAGTAAAAACTCACACCTCTACTGCTAGATCTAATTGACTTTGAAAAAGAATAGAAAGTCAAGAAAATCTGAGGCCACTGAAAACAGAGTAGAAGTTTGTAATACCTAGTATATTGGAAAGAGTATAGCAACAAAAAATATTAATAGCTACTAAAGTCTCACTTGTCAAATACAGAGAAGGCAATCCATGAATATCATAATAGATTCTCAGAGTGAATCTAATAGAGAAGGGGGATAAAACACCAGAAAATTTCATAAAAAACCACACTGAAACCACAGACCCAGTTAATACAACCTAATAAATACTCTAGTACTAGTCATCTCTTCTAAAGTTTACATTGCTATCTTTGTATCTATAGCCATCATCCTTATCATTATTATCACTACTGTTATTATCACTACTGAACACAACCCCTCAGTTGACTGCAATGTAATTCACCCTGATGCTTTACTCAACTGCTTCCATTCTCTCCTCAACCTCAAAGAAATCTGAGTCTCCACTATCTACTACTCTCTAAACAGCCATGCAGTTAGTCTATAGCCAAAATCCAGCTCCTTGTATTTAAATTCTCCAAAGTCTCTGCTATATACAACATAGGCTATGTTGATCTAGAATCAATTGAGCTATAGAACCAAGTTCTTCAAGACCTCTTATATCTCTATAACAATCTCTTCTACACTATTAACTCTCTTGCTATCTTTGAAGAGCAGTTGAGCCTCTTCACTCAATTTGCACATAGCTTAGCTACTATGCTCACAAATGTAGAAGACAATACAATCAAGTTATGAGCAGGAGAATATCATGGAGCAGATGCTCAGAAATTCATAGAAAAGATTGCTGTCACTCTATGATATGTTAGAACTGCCTGCTTAGTGTCCAAGGCCCACTCTCTACAATATATTCTCACTCAGTGTCTCCACAAATACAATAGTATTAAAGAACAATTTGTTATTGACCACATCATGAAAATCACCCAATTCTATGCCCACACTGATCTATACTCCATCCCTTTGCCTATTGGTAAATACACTCTCCCCACTCCTAGAACTGCTCAGACATATGAGAAACCTGTTGAAGAACTTGCTGAAGCCAAGGATATTGAGATGGATGATTACAACTCTAATGATGTTCTTGCTGAGAGCATGCTAGAATTTGCTATGATCAAAGATGCTTAGTCATTATATATCTTTCTCCAGAAGCATGATGCTGATACTCTCAAAATTACTGTACTCACCTACTTCATTGCCCCCAACCACTTCTATATACTATACAAGTATAGAGAAAGCAATAATAAATACTAGACTAATATAGTTGCTAAGTTCCTCAATTAGTATGCCAACTCCCAAGCATACTATTGTGCTTAATATATCATTATCTACAAAAGGAGTCCTAATAATGCTTTTTTCTTCATTAGCTGTGACAAGCTCTATACTCAATTTGCAATCACTTGAGTCAAGAAGGATCTCACAAGATTTATTGTTAAAGGGTAGAAGTTCTATCAATATCTCTTCCTGCTGTATATATAAAGTCCACAAGAAGTATCTTTTCTATTACTAAAGACAACTATTGCTTCTGTTAGATATCTCTCCTGTCATTATGTTCTATCTTAGCAAAGACCTTTACATTAGTTACCTATTTATGAAAACATAAATCCTGAGGAAGAGGTGATATTATGACTCTAGATAGTTTATTCTGCATAAGACTCATGGACCACAGTAGACTAGATTATCTATTTTCTCCCTGCTCAGTGTTATTCTGTATTACTCTGAGCTACTAGTATAAGTATCTTGGATAGTAGGCTATATTCCTTATGCTTTACCAATTGTACTTTTCTCTTATTTGCTCTCAAGCCTTTGCCTCTATTGCAATATAAGCTTGTTTTTAATGTTATAAAAATCTTTGGCATATACACAATAACTTTGAGAATTATTAACCAAAATAAAAATTTGATACTCAGATCTATGAGTTATCTTGAAAGCTGAAATAATTTTCTTATAAAGCTAATTAGATGTCAGATATAAGCATGACTGGTGGAAATTCAACTGTATCTGTTTAACAAAGAGCTTTCTATTCTAATATCTATTATAATTTCTGCTATATTTAAGAGTTTGACTGATATTTTTAATCTAGCCTATTGTTAGACATATGATATTAGACTGATAAAGTCTATGGCCCACACTTTTCTTTCTCAATAGTTGTTGTTCCTCTGAAAGCTAACTAAATTTTTAACTATTATTAACTTATGCTGTTATTTTGTCATGAGCAATAAGAACTAAGTGATGTTCAATAAAGTTATTCTCCTTCAAAATCTCCTTTGTAAAATTTGCTAGATCAAATTTTACCAAGTGATATTGCTCTCTATCAAGAGTAGGAATAAACTTCTTCTAGCACTTCTCAACAATATTTGGCCACTCATGCTTATCATAATAAAAAGCTTTTTTATACTCTATGTATTGAAAGCTTTTTTTGTGAAGGAAATAGCAGATAATGCAAAGACTGATAGTATCTGTGACCTTTTGCTAAATATGAAGAAAGAGCTCTACTTCTATATACTATTTAAGTTTAGCAGAAATTTTATAGTAAAGTATTCTTGAGATATTTTTTTGTAGTAGCTAAAATTATCTCTTTTCAAGCAAATACTAATAACTTGGATGGATTTATTGCTTATTTATTAGACTAAATATAAGATTGAAGTTTATCTCAAATTTTGGAAACTTTCAAAAATAACTATAATTTGATGTAATTTTTCTGCTTCAACCTAAAAGTGATCAACTTTTAAGCCACTCATAGATCTAACACCTCACTAAGCATACTTTTTATTTTAGTGAAAATCTCTATACTTTCACAACAATAACTGATATATCTATTTCTGTTCTCTTATTCTTCATTATTATAAAAAGATAGCTATAAATTATATATATACACTGAGTTTGTAAGTTTTCTTTTCTAATATCAAAGTTTGTCTACTTTGATCTAATCAGCTTCTCTTGGATTGTTCACAGTCCCTGTCATGGCTACTGCTCATGTGAGGGGAAGGAGACCATCCTGGTTTGGTGTAGTTTGGGTGCTCAGAGTTCAGCCAAACATGAGATGCTCTGGGACAAGCCAAGGCACTGGGTAGTGCTAGCAGTATTTGGGTCTGTTTAGCAGCAGCCCCCAAGATGCCCTAGTCATCCAATTTGGGAGAGAAACACTGCTATTCATCATAGGCTGTGCCATTACTATCCTGGTTTCATTATTCTCACTCATTGAGAGATATGCTAGCACTCTGTCTCCTCCTTCCCTCCCCTTTCACACATGCTGTGGACTGTTATGCTGCCTATACAGCATGTTGCTGTCTGTTTTTGGTTCACACCTTCAAAGCTGGAAGTCCAAGCTCAGGTCACTGTGACCTCTCATCTCTCTTTTTCTTGGGCCTCACTGACACCTCTCTTCCTTGCCTGTTCTTTTTTGGCTCAACTGGTGGGCTCAACATAATAGCAATATTTGATCAATATATATGGTGCTGATACCTCTCCTATTCAATCTTTTAGATCTCTGCCTCATATAATCAATGTTAGCACAGGATCAAGTCTAGTTTTCACAGCCTCAACAACTCTCTGGCATGGCTGGCAAGGCCCACCATTGCTGATCCCCACTCTCACTGCCATTTTGGGCACTGTTTCTCCTGTGGCCATACTCTCTCCTGACACCACCAACATTGACACCCTCTCTGCTGCTGTTTTTGACAATGTGAGCTCACCACTGCTCTCGTTGATTCATGGCCTCTTCTTGTTCTGGCTTGCTCTTCTTGTGTTCAGTCTCTCCAGCCTTCTCACACAAAGGATTAGCATGTAATGAGACCTCCTGCTGCCACTGTCACCTCCACCACCTCCACCACCAGCATTGTCACCACCTTCTTCACCTTCTCCACCATTCTTGCCATTCTCACCTCTGCTGCTACTACTGCTGTCAGCTTCAGTAGAAGGAAAATTGGAGACCAATAATCATGTCACTGACAGAAAGGAGCCAGACCACAACCAAGACATCATTCTGCTCCCAGAAACATGTGCAGTCAATGGAGAATATGCTGTTGTCATGACTGATCTGTATGTCCTCTCGATTTTCTCTTTTCTTTTCTTTTCTTTTTCTCTTGCTAACTTTCTTTCTTGTAACAGCAGGGAACAGGATCTGCAACAGCTCTATGAGCTCTGCTGCAGCCTCAGACTCAGCACAAAAGGGAACAAGGCTGACTTGGCATCTCAGCTCCATGCCCTCAGTAAATACCAGAACAAATAGAAGAACTAGTGAGTCTGATGATGGTTCTTGTATGTATTTGTGCTCTGAGACTCACCCACTCATCTCAACAGCCTTGGCACTGGTGCTTGAAGGCAGCACCAATGTGGGCCTCAGGTTAAAGGCAAGAAGATGGCAGCCAAGATATCTGTGAAATGATGCAAGACCCTGTTTGTGTCAAACAGCATGAATCATCAGGTAGCTGGTAGCTCCAGCAGTGTCCCAACCCAGCTCATGACAGAGTACTTTATTGACACATGTTCACCACAGTAGAAGGTATTTCTGCTTCTGTGGATGAGCACTGTTTTTTTCCTCTCACTTTTAGTGCACTGACAGTGTCACTAACTGATGCCTTTGGTGGCATTGATGCTCCACTTGCAAATAGGCCCAGAGAAATATTGAGTAGCATGCTGCCAAGAGTAGTTCTCTAACCACTCTCTCACATGTGCCAATCTAGAGAACAGTGACCTATAGTACTGATATGCTGGCTCTGTCAACAGCAGTTGAGCCTCATGCAGCCTCCAAGTCTCTTTCATCTCTATAACAACCCCACCACTCATCTTTGCAGTCCCAGACCACTCTTCCTCCTGGGCCCCATCTTTCTCCTCATCTCCCTCCATCAACCCACTGTCAGCTATGCTGCCTACTGCTCTACCTCTTCTGCCAGTAGCTGAGGCTGTTACCAGCACTGTTACCACTCCCTTGACTGGCAACAATAGTGGGATCAAGCCTGACTGGACCCTGAAGCTTAGAAATAGCACTGTTCTCTCCTTCAAGCTCTCTACCATCCTAATGGCACCTTCTGCTGACCTTACCAAGAATATTGATGTAGAACAACACTCTCCCTGGCTAGAACCCATTACTGGGCCTCTTCTACATTTATGGCCACCCAATTGCACTCAAGTACTGGCCTGATGTCTATAAGTACTCTCCTTGAGGTCAGGTCAACCGATAGAACTCTGTCAAGCAGGTCTACCTCAACTAGAAGGTGTGTTCACATCCATGTCACTGCTGACATGTCTTGGGTTGTTCTGACACTCACCACCTCTGTAGACTGTTGTCTTGTGCTAGCATCAAATGGATGAGAGAGTATTCAAGAAGAGGTTTTGAGATGTTGGCTGTATGGTCGATCAGTTTGTGTGCAGTCAGATGTAGGCTTAATTCCTGCCAATTGTGCACTTATTAATGTCATGTAGTCCTGGGTTTGAACCTGGCCTAGGTTAGGTATACCAGTGTGTAAAGTGTGATTGCTTAGCAATAATCTGGGTGACACCAAAATGAAGGAACATAGTCTGAATGGGGCCTGGATAGTTCTGGTTTGATGCAGTTACTAGCACTCTCTGGGGTTTAAGCTGGCTTCTGGTATATACTAGGGAGGGTCCTTGAAGGATAACCTGACTTGTCATCTGTGCCTTGTGTCATGCACTAACAATCACACTGTAATGGTGTGATATATGTGTGTGCTCCATCCAAGTCTGATATACTGGCTGATGGTGTAGTGCTCTCTTGGTAAAGGAGCTTAATTGGGGACATATCTTTGGCCATACCCAAAATAGGACATAATAAGTGAGGAAATTGGGGTAAAAACAATCCAACCCATATGAGACTGCATGTTTTGGGACAGGACACCCTCCACCCATTTGGATCTAGTATATCTGGTTGAACTCCATAGTTTAGATCATTAGTAGGCATAACCCAATCTCCAAATCAAGGAAACCAGCCTAAGCCCCAGTCAATGTGCTATGCCATGTGCCTCTGGTAATACCTTGGGATCAATCTAGTAGTGGTGCTTGTGAGGCATAGAGCTCAGATAGTTATAACTATAGTAATCAGGCCCATATGGGTATAATGAACTGGCTGCTGGATAACAGGAAGGGGTAGTGCCTGGACTGTAGCTGTGTGACTGGAGAACACCACACAGGCTTGAGAGGACTAAATCCTATGCTAGTCAGCCTGGTACAGTTAAAATAATCAGGTTCTGGCTTAAGTTGATTCCACATCACACAAGTATGTAAGGGTTTCCTGCAAGGGGCCCTCTAGATAGGTTCTTTAAATCACTCCATACTCCTTGCTATCCTTAGGAAACAAGGCTTCTCTTCTCAAGTCATTGATTTTTTTTCAGATTATTTAGTCAGACAGTCTACTACCTATTTATATAATAGTTTCTGCTCCCCTTTTTTTGATGCCAACACTGGTGTTGGACAAGGCTCAGCTCTTTCTCCTATTCTTTCCAGACTCTATATTGTGCCCATTTTCTATCTAGCTAGTTTGGACAACACTGGACTTTCCTCTTTCCTATCTTTTGTTAATGATAGAACTATTATCACTCAAGGCAAGTCATGGCACAAATGTCATAACAAAATTGTTAGGGCATATCACACACTGGTACAACTCATTGAAGATTTTGGACTGCTCCTAGAGCACAAAAAATCTGAAATCTACAATTTTTCTAGGAAATGAGGAGACGATAACCCCACCATTGACTTGGATTTTGCCCCCTTCACTTCCTCTTCCCCCCTTCATCCTAAAGAATTCTGGAGATATCTGGGATTCTTTTTCAACTGACAATTACTCTTCAACGAATATGTTTGCTATTGGTCTACCAAGGCCCTTTCTTCTATCTGCACCATGAAAATGCTTGGTAACTCAATGCATAGACTTCTTCCTCATCAAAAATGTCTACTCTATCACTCATGCATCATTCCACTTGCCATGTATGGCTTCTGCATATGGTACTACTCTAGCACTCGAATCAATTCCAAAGTTCAAATGCTTCAATATATGCAAAGAAATACTACCTTATAGATCACTGATGCCTTTCGCACATCCCTTATCAGTGGAGTTGAATGCATTGCAGGCCTTGTCCCCATTCATCTCTATCTCAAAAAACTTGCTAAACAGTCAAGCCTTCATTATGCAATGCTTGACTGTTCACACTTAATTCACACTATCCTGAGCATGTCTAATACTAAGGGCACTCTCCCTCATCCCAGGTCAATTGACCTTATGTCTGATAAAGAGAGACTGGTGGTGGAGGGATCAGCAATGGAGGCCAACATGATGTTGCTCAACAATACAGAGGTCTTTTGGCCTCTTGATATGGATAATTATCTTGGTTCTCATATCCTAGATATATTTTCTGATTAATTTTCCTTTTTTGATTTTGATAAGGTAGGGGACATCCATACTTGATGAATGTCAGGTGATGTGACTCATTCCGTGACAATGCGACCAAATTTGAACAAAAACATGTCGCGAGGAGGCTCGACATTGAAAACACAGATTTTATGCAAATCGAGTCCCATCATTTTGTAGTGTATGGTTAGAAGAGCATGTATACAAATTTTCATGAAGAAATACAAAAAAGTGGGGGACTAGTTCTCATTTTATTCCCTTACCATCCAACTCTTCAAGGATTAACATGGGAAGAACACGATGACTGCAGTATTTTCGTGCGGCCCATGCAGCCTGCCTCCCATTAAGTCCACGGGAGTAGGCATCTATGAAGCATTGTGACCGAGCTGCAAATCTTTGTAGTATTTAAGCATTAGAATGAGTTATTGGTAATTTGGTAAAGCCAAGGGCTAAGCAAGGCTCACCTTCGGATCGATTCAAGTGGCACTTCTTCAATTGAAGCAAGTGCATTTCGCTCAAGGTGATCTTCACGAGATGATAAGGGGAAGAAGCGATAGATCCGCTTTGCATATCCCCAACACTGCTCAATTGGGTTCACCTCACAGTGATATTTGGGAGTAAATATGACGTGAACGCCAAGACTCTCGGCAACCACTTCAAGTCTTGACTTCACGTTTGCGAAGTCTGGCTCATTGAAGAGCATCCGTCGGAGGCAGCAATCTTTTGCTCCTTCTAGACAACTGAATTTACTCCCTCCACAGGATGCATGCTTCCCTCTCACATCATACCCCCGTTCCTCCAGTATGATGGCCATTCCCTTGAAGACCCCAGCCCTCTCGTGACCCTCAGGAAAGTAGAGGGATTGAGTAATGCCATTATAAACTGTGTCAGCCATTTGAGCATCAACCTTAATAACACCACCATACTCATCCCTAACCATCCTTCCATCTAGCCCTCATTTTGGCACCTTTACAAACCAGTTCTTTCCTAGTTGAGGAATTTTCTTGGGCATTTTCCGAGCTGAAGGAGCTGTGGGGTCTCGTTTTGTGTGGATTGTTGCATTATCATACATAAAAATATGATTATCATCAGGATAGGTTTCTTTGGCAATAGAAACCATTTCAATGAATTGCTCAATGATGTTGTCATTACTGAAATAGCCATCATGATTTTTTCCTGGTTGCATTGTACATAGTGCAGATCGTTTTCCATCCTTTGATTGAAGCCAACCATAGTTAGCTGAAACAGCATGAGCCACCATGATTGATGGTCCATCCCCTTTTGTATATGGCAATGCATCGGCATCTTTATGAAACCAGGTTTGTCATCATCGGTCATGAGCAAAAAAGATGCATTCATCATATGACCACAAAACAGTCTTCTGGCCCTCATCTGACCCTGATGAAATTAGATTTCCATCACGATCAAATTGCTGCATCCGGGATTCAAGTTCCTTCCACTGAGGAATAAACTTCTTGTCCCTGTAGTCCACTACATCGGCTTGTTCATGCCCATCAAAATATAATCCCTTCTTTTCAGCCCCAAATCGGAAGTTTAGAGCTTCAAGATATCATTGAGCAGTGCGTTCAGTGATTGTTTCAGTAATCCCATGCTTCTCCTTTGTCTCAGGAAGCTCCAGAAATACTACAAGCTTCTGAGCTGTAATTTGATTACCAAGCTCTTGAAGATAGAGATTGATGTTGTTGCATAGATCTTCATTAACCAATAAAGATTCATTCCAATCTCCATACGGATTAATGGGAAGAACCTCTCAGTCATGAATGTAAGCTCAAGTGAGCTTTCGTAGTACTCGAGAACAGTAGAAACCTCTCCCAAGAGAAATAGCTGCTTGTTCAGAAGATTCCTTCCATTTTTCATAAGTGGTAGAGTGTGGATCTGTGTATAGTGACAATAGAATTCGTATTCCATCCACCCGATTATGCATAAATGAGTCCATTACTGGGGGAATGTACCCTCCACCTTTTCCCTTTGGTCTCCCTCTCAAAAACTCCCGAAGATCATTCAGGGCTTGGTTAGAGACAACCAGGGTTGGAGCTTCCCGAAGCTTTCCATCCCTGATGATAAATTCATGTGTCTTGGCAGTGCTGAGTAATTGGGTAAGGGAATGAGGTGATTCAGCTTGCACATTAGGCGAAGCTTCCCTGTCGTGTCAAGGGTGGGTAAAAATAGAGGGTACACAACTGTCTTCTGAGTCTGATGATATCTCCGGAATGTCAACAGGAGGAAGGGAAAACTCGAGAAAACTTGATGTGCCAGGTGCACAGGGTGAGCTTGAACGCGTAAAACTGTCAAATACACCAGAATATGATGTAGTTTCAGCTGAAAAAACAACCTCTTCAGTTGTGCTACTTTGGGGAGACTGGGTGACATCATTATGAGCCGGAGACTCGGTGCGTGGCCTTTTTTGGTGTTTCCATGGTGATAGCATCTCGAGAATACGCTTTGCACCTTGGGTGAAATTACTGAGACAACTTTTGACATGGTTTCGGAGTGGTGGCATGGCTGTAAGTTTTCTTAATGTGTTACCAAGTATTATGAGAACTGTTACTCATTTACACGAAAAAGTTGCAAAATTTTTGCTCAATCAATTATTTCATGCCCTTTGTCACAAAATGACCAACTTGTTTTAGTAGCTATTGCCCAACTGAATATTCTACCTATTTATTCAGCGATTATTATCCTTTTTTGGACATGTCACACTTTATCATGTGACGTTGGTGGAGTATGGATGTTCTCTATCTTAGGTCAAATCTGAAAGTGCTCAGTGCACACTCTCACTAACTCTCCTGTTGTCATTCTCTTTCCAATACTGCTATCATCATCATTGATGGCAGTGTTTCCAACAATCACAACATGCAATCTAATACATGCTATTAAATATGGTCCAATGGGACCTTACTTCACTCTTTTGCCACTCCTAATAGATGATGTACTGCTCCTGAAGCCAAGCTCACTGCACAATGTTTTGCATTATGCAAAACCCTTACTATTCCTAATATCAATCATATCATTGTCCTCACTGATCACATCACATCATCACAGGCCCTTCTAGACCCATCTATTCATCCCAGCCAATATCACTCATTGGCTGCAGCAAAAGCCCTACATCTATGGCTAGGCTACTCCAGAACTCAGTCCATTGACTTCTAGTACATTCCATCCAAAAGTGCTCAATGTGACTGCAACACACCTGATAACCACCCTGGGCTTTCCTGCTGTATGCTTTGGCAAGTTCATCTTATATCTAAATCAAATCACTGCCATGCTGGGTTGCACTCTAGTGTCTCCATAGTGTTTCTTCATAAAAGAAGTCACTAATTCTTTCCTTAAAACATGGCAGGATCTATTTCTCAACAATGCTCAATATCACAGCTGTTCTTTCCTCATGCTCTATAGCAAATATTTCAAAGGTGGTGTTATCCTATCTCAATATCACAATGATGGTTCCTGGCTTAGAGAACTCTGTTCATCCTATTTCATCGATAGTGATGACCCTAGTCACATTGTCACCAGTTTCAACATCATCACTCGAGCTATATGAGCTATCACAAATCACACTCCTATCAGCACTTATAGGAGTCGCTTCTTCCCTTGCAAAGCCACCAAATGCCATTGTGGTTTCTTTATCAAGTCATGCAAACACATCATCATTGGATGTCCTCTCTATTCCAGAGAAGACATCTCTATCAACATGCTAAGTCAATTCATTGACTTTCTTTCATATAATCCTTGGGCATTTATGTTTAATTCTGACACCCTGACTTACTCTCCTCCCTCTACACCTATTCATTGATGTGCTGGGCTGTGCCTTAGTGTCTCCACATCTCCACTTCCCAATCTGCATCCTGGTTAAGCAATTGTGTTGTGCCAGTAAGTTCTTTTTTAATTTGACTTTAGTCTCTTCTCTCACCATCTGTGCTTTAGACATTTTCTTTTGTATGCACATAATTGTCTCCTTCTGATAGTAGCACTATTTCTTTACATCTCCAGTGCTTTCAGTTTTATCATCTCATAGTTTATAGATAAATAGTTTATTCTGTTTGATAGTTTGATAGTTTTGTTTCTAGCTTTGTAGTCATATATAGTTAGATGCAGACTGTGATCAAGCACTGCATAATAATTTTTTGATTTAAAAAAAAAAAAAAAAAAAAAGAGAGGTTTTGAGATAGGACAGGCAAGAAGAAGAAGATCCAGACAAAGAATAAGAGCAATAACAACAACAACAATAATAATGACAACAATAGTGATGATGGTGACCTCCTGCTGTTCACAATGATTCTCTACATTCTTTGAGGTGAGCATGCTCAGGTCAACAATGAAATTACAGCAAAGGCTAAACAGGAGATGGAGGACTCATTTGAGGCTGAGTTTATCTATCATAAGGCAGGAAAGAGGTCAATCCCTCTAACCAACACTGCAGCCATTGCCTGCTACTATGCTAAGTGACAAAAGACTGGTCAGGACCAGCAGCAGTGAAGATGGGACATCATATTCTGTCTTGGAGTTATTTCTGTCTGAGTGTCATAGTATCTCTTATATATACATGCACCTCCTACTTCTATTTTCTCTCTCCCTCTCTCTCTCGTCTCATTGCCTTGCTGGACTTGATACTCATATCTTAGATTCATTAATTATGATACTTAATATTACAAGTGCACTTGATAATGCTGTTCTACTGCTACTGATACATGAGAGCAATTATAATTTATTGGTGTGATGTGAAAACTGTCAAGCATGC
The DNA here is from genome assembly GCA_001563735.1 of Leucoagaricus sp. SymC.cos. Classification (NCBI taxonomy): domain Eukaryota; kingdom Fungi; phylum Basidiomycota; class Agaricomycetes; order Agaricales; family Agaricaceae; genus Leucoagaricus; species Leucoagaricus sp. SymC.cos. The sequence goes on from KQ962726.1 coordinate 158,347, forward strand.
TATAGTGATTCAATGCTCAACATCCTGGAGCACAGTTGCAGTTCTGCCTGCAGCTTGGACACATGAGAGTTGGAGGATGGTTGAAGTCAAAAAAGTCCTTTTTTGCATTTATTGGGTTATCATTCTAGGAGATGAGGTACTTAATGATTGTGAGACTTGAAAACTCAGCTGACCAGCCACCCCACTCACACACTTGCCACAAAGGCTAGCAAGGATCAATGGACATCCACTGATAACCTCCACAGCAAAATAAGTGAGTGCCATAGGGGATATAGTCAATCCCAACATCCAGAAGGTTCATCTGAAACATTTTGAGGAAGGTTTCCAAGGTCTAGTGGTGGAGTTAGAGTAGTAAATTCATGATGTGACATTGCTTGAGTTCAAAGTTGGTGATAACAATTAGATTAAACTTCTCAACTCACCATAGAAGTTTCAGAGATATGGTCATCTGCTATAATTTTGCAAAAGACATATCTACCAGTAATCTGTGTTGCATGTAAATAGCTGGCATAGGCTCAAACAGGACAGAGATGAGCCATGTGGTCTGGGAACTCAGTGAGAACAAATGGCTGAATATCTGAATAGTAGTAGTGACTAGATATTAAGGTCCAACTGGTCAGCATCACATTCCTTACTGGACAGATTGAAATAATAAAGTATATTAATACTCACTTCTATGCTAGTTGGTCTTCTGCCAGCATAGAGTAACTTATACTCTCTGATAGTCAGGGTCTTGGTCATTGTTAACTGTGATATCCTGTAACTGTATCTTGAGCAGTTCATTGACCCACAACAAGCAGGTGAATATGAGTGTATAGGCCAAAATCAACAGTCATTGGAGAACTGGGCCAGCCCAGTTAGTCACTGCAGAGTCACAAGCTGGTGTTGTCAAGCTGCTGATACTGTTAGTATTCTGCTCTGTGTAGTAACTTGGACACTGGTACCTTGCTTGTTTCTTGGGTCAAAGAGGTACTGCAGTTGGAGCATCAAGTGTGTAGTGAATGGGATTGGTGTTGTACTCATATAACTGCTTCATCATGTTCTAGTAACATAATTCAGATAAGAATGTAGCAGTCAGTATACTCAATTTACTCTTCTTCACACAAGGCATGGTGAGAGTTACTCACAGCTGTGATTACTTGAGCACTTATTGGTGTCTCTCCTACTTGTACCTAGTTGCAAACAAGCCCAACATTGTAAATTGTGGCAGTAGTAAATGAATAATGATTTAGAATTGCATGGAATAGAGAGAGATAAAAGAAAGAGAGGTCAAAATCAGCAGATTCAGATTAGCATAAACAGCTTATACCTTTCTCTGCTTCAGACTCAACATATAGGTGGATACAATAGTAGACATAGATGAGTTCTCCTTCCACTCTCCAAGAGCATTCTTGTGCCAGTGCATACTCCTATTAGGTCTACTCAAGTGACCAAATGCATAAGTCATTGCTGCACATATCTTTTGGCCATAAGAATGAGTTGCTCAAACCTCATTGATATCTCAGTGAGAACCATTGAGGTTGATCTCATTACATCTATGATAGTCACCACTATGAGGTCAATCAGACAAAACATGAGGCAGGAAAACACTCACAAGTTCATGATCTATGCAACAATCATGTATGGAGCATCTTTCAGTGGGTTTGCTGAGAAAAACACTCCTTTAGAGTAAACAAATTCCATCTTCACAAGATATTTCTCATACATCACCATGAGACTGGAGACAGCACACCAGTCAGAGAAAGCTGCTTGAGAGCAAATATAGAGACTCATACCACTCATACTTATCAGTTATCTTCTCAGTTACATTTTTCAAGATAGCAGTAATTATCTCCTTCACAACAGAGTCCAGACCTCCAGACTGAGAGTCTCCAGTATCTGAGTGGGAGTTCACCTGCAGCCTTGACTCTCCTTCACAGTCAACATCATTAGAAATAGCTGCTTCAATGGCCTTGTTGTCAGCTAAAAGCTTCAAGAGGCTCTTGAAAGTAGAAGAATTGAGGTCAATTATTATAGTTCAATAGCTTTACTGAGCATGAGGCTAAGCCAGAGGATGAGTGTGAGTTTCACAGCAGAGGGAGCTTGGTAAACCACAGACTGAAGAGGGAGAGAGCTCTGGAGGCTAAAAGGTAATGGACAGTTAAGAGTGGGTTGAAAACAGTCAGACTACTAAGTGAGACAAAGTCAGACAGTAATATATAAATATTGATCATACTGGGCTACATGTAGCTGTAGTATGTAGAGGTAGACATTGCTAGAGAGAAAGGCTCATGGTGAGAGCTATACTAACCAGACTAAAAAACTTAAAGATCAAAGCCTAGAGATCAATGCAAGCAGGTCCATGAGCAAAAAGTAAAGCCTCAAAACAACAGAAGTGAAGGACTCACTTCAAAAAGAGATCTGAAAGCCTCTAAGTCAGTAGAAGGAAGGGATTGGAAACAAGAAATTATCTAAGACAGTTCATAAGCTTTTTAGACAATCAGCAGGATAGAGATATGAACTTTTTCATCCTTCCCATAATCATGGTTGAGCAGCTCAAAGGCATATTGCAACAAGACTACATGGATCAACAACTCAGGAAAATGGTGACAGATACTACATCTACTGTAGAGGAGGTAATCATGATCAAGAATTCATCATCCAAGCTAGAGGTTGAGGCAACCACAAGTATGGTAGGAAGACAGCACTGAAAAGAATCTCAAGGTGTAGTAGTAGTCATTGAGATCAGTTCTGGAAGTGAGGATAATTGGAAGGAAGAGAGTAGCAGTACAGTAGCAGTTATTGAGATCAGTTCTGGAAGCAAGGATGATCAGAAGGGAGAGAGCAGCCAACAACAGATACTGAACATCCAACAAGGGCTGTCAAGCTCAAAAGAAAGAGTCAAGGGCCAGTTGAGAAGACAGAGGACAAAGAGAAAAAGGTGTAGTCTCATCACTAAATGTCTATTTTGCATACAAACTGATGCAATGACTTAGACTGGCCCTGTCCTCCACTTATGCTGTTCACTACTCCCTCTCTGGTGACCATCAGAAAACTGAGCAACAAGCCAGTCATAACTCTGGAAATGATTGACAAGAGAATAAGAGAACTTGAGAAGAGAGAGAGAGAATGAAAGAGGAATGGAGGACTTACAGTTCAGAGGCTTGTCAGGGACTAGCATATCTAGCAACAGACTGTTAGTTGCATACTTTAGAACAGATAGCCTATAGAAAGATTACAGACCTCATAGCACTTGTAGCACTCATTGTCTATGCCAAATGAAAGCATGAAAGGTGCTATCATAGCATGATACCATGTACCCTTCCTCTTATCCTGAATCTCAACCTTGACATTGTCAATAGTGTCAGAAGACTCCTTCTCAAGGGAAAATAGTTTTTACTCTCAAGGTCTCAACAAAGATCTGCATACCACTACAGAGACAGAAAATGAGGTAGAGAGTAGACTTCTTCTGAATATTATCATCTAAAAGGATAGTCTATTCTTGAGCTGCTTGATAGCAAAGATTGAGTGCTGTTGAGAGGAAGAGATACTGCAAATAAGAGTAAGATACATAATGCATTGGCCTGAAAGAAATATGGCACCTACCGATAAGAGTCTTGTTGAGGCCGCTGTTATCCCAGCAAGAGTCCTGCAAACATCCAAGTACTAAACATAGGATAATGGAGAAGGGACTAGATAAGTATAAGCTTATGTTTGGTGGTGGAATAAGCCAATGAATGAATGATGGAACCTACATGAGAGTATGTCATGTAGCCCTCACAGTGGCGAGAACACCAGACCATGGTAGTTGTTGATGCTGAAAGTTGAGGGTGGTGCTCAGGAAAAGAGAAAGGGAGAAGATGATAGTTATTAGGAGAGTGAAGCAGGACTATCACAAACTATGACAGGATGCTCATAGCTGGCAAGCATGATGGTCCCAGTATATGATGGACTATTCTTCAATTCAGTAGACTGTCCATTTTCTGGCATGATACAGCTTCATGTTTAATTTGGTAAAGGGAAAAATAGAGAAAGAGCCGAGATGAAGCTGCTGAAGTTGTGAATGATTAGACAGTCCAGGTTTGGACAAGTCAGACAAGTCAGACAATGAGCTAGTAATTGTGTGTGATAGTGGCTTAGTTGAGTTTCACACTAAAGAGTGATGCAGTTGAAGGGCTTGGGGCCATTTATATGATCAGAAACCCCTGTATAGTTCAGATGGCTTGAGTTGCCTCAGAGAGTATGTGATGGATAGGTCTATATATACTTATATATATATGTATGGACAAGGAATCAATGTTCTGGGGGCTATACAAGATTAAAAAGGACCTGAAGCTCACCAAAAGGACCAGCCTCCTTGTTCTTCTCATTCTTGATTCCTAACAACCACGAGTTTTCAAAAGCCTCACTTGAGATTTTTCCTACCCTTGAAATGACCTATGCTACCATGAATGCACATCTCCTTCTCTTATTTTCATTATCTCTCAGCTCTCTTTGGCTCCTATGGGCATCTGGCACTGTATAATGTAGGACAGCTCCACTAATAGCTGGCTGTCAGTAGTGGTTGATGTGATCTGAAAAGCCTATACAGCAGAAAGAAGGGTGAAAGTACCATCAGCCAGACTTAGATATGAGCAGTAGCTGTTAGCTACTTACTGGCTCATGCCAGCCATCCCATAGATTGAAACTGCCTCACTGCTGGTCAGTGGGCAAGGACGTGTGCACAAGAAGGGGACTACCTACCTAATAACCAACTAGTTATCTCATTTGTGAGTACTCCAGCTCTCTCTTTCTCTTTCTCTTTTTTTGGCTCTGTGGTCCTCTCCTGTGCTAGCATGTCAGCAGCCTTACTAGCTCAAGCTAGTCTGCTTAGCCTATTCAACAGACTTATTCAGTCTGTTTTCAATAATAAGAGATGGGTGAGAGAAGTGGGCTGATTAGTAGTGGAACAGCATAAACTACTATAATGGGTATGAATGTCTATGGTGTAACATAACTGTGAATTTGGGTGGTCACAATACTGCTTCTCAATATCAAATAATACTCTCTCCAGGCTTTCTCTTTATTTCTTCTGCTTTCAATACTATGCTTCTTACTCAAAAATCTTAAGTTATCACCATTTAAGAGATAGTAGAGCTCAAACTCAAAATACTACTTTACTGGCAGTTTTGTCTATAGTATCATCTTCAGGCTAATTATTTTCAGACTAAGGTTTATTATTAAAAATATTTAAAATATAGCTTGTAAAAATCTCAGATACTTCTAGTGAAGTATCTCTTAGTAATTTTATTCTAGTAAGCTGTAAATATGAGGCTCATAGCTGCAGAAAAACTTGCATGAATTGGCTGGAATTTCTGAGTCTTTGTTATTAATGAATTAACTTCAGATTATTTGAAAAACTAGAAACTTATAATTTTCTTGCTTTCTCATCTTTTTTTTCTTTATCTCTTGTCTGTTTGTTATGATGCTACTAAGTTCAACTAGAGTTACTAATATATAGTCTACAGAAATAATTTTTAGCACTTTTCTATTTACAGTGACTCTAGCTTTGTATGATCTTTTTAAAAGCTCAAAGTGCTCCAAAACATGAAGAAACTCAAGCAGCTTAACTTTATGCTCAATACTTCTCCCTAGTTAACTCAAAAACTTCTCTTTATCATATTTCTCTACTATCTCATTCCTATTCTCTTCATTTAATAACTCAAAGTGCTTTATTTCTTCTTTAGTCTCTTTATCTAACTCAAAGTCTGTCCAGCCACCATCTGTCTCAACCATATGTGATATACTATCCTCAGACTTCCACAATAACTCCTCACAACTAGAAGAATATCTAATTGGCTGCTCAAATATCTCAACTTTGGAGTTAGAGTTAGAATTACTAATTACATCTTTAGCAGTAATCTTTAAGTAATGAAATTAATGTGCATATGCAATAGATCTTTTCTTATAGTTTTTGTTATAGCCTATAGTATACAAGGAAGGTATTTAGAGGTATATCAGTGACATGACAACTCATAGTATTACTTTTAACACTTCTATTTGTAAACACCATGAATATTCTCTACTGTACACAACTAAATTTATTTTTATTTTATGTTATTTTATTTTCAAGCAAGGTCTGACCCAAATTGACCACTGTACTTATGTAGTGACATCTAGATAGCCTACACCATAGTAGCAGTAAGCATAGTACATAAGTATATTTCAGCTGTTCAAGCCTGGCATATTGCCCAAAGATAGCTAGCTCTCCTACCACAGTCAGACCACACTCATATAGATTGGTCACTGCATGGCTTAGAATATGCAACATCAATCAGATGTCTTCTGTGTCTCCCTATAACCATCAAAATCCTACATAACCTCAGAGTAGCACTCACTCTGTTGGACTTCTTTGATGCCTGTATATGAGTCATGGTTATGTGTGCCTTCTGAGGCCTCATGAGGTTTGGTGAATTTTTCTCCCCAACATCACACAACTTTGATGGCTCAAAACACATCTATTAATTTGTGACCACAGTGACATACCCTACTTAAAGCTAGCCTTACCCAGTGCAAAAACAGCCAAGCCAGGAGAGATACAGGAAGTCTACATTGTAGCACAGGAAAGATATCTTTGTACAATTGAAGCAATCTCCAATCTAGCAGCTGTTGTCCCAGCAGGAAGAGACAATCCACTATTTTCATAGAAGGACCAGTTTGGGAAGATCAGACTAATGGCCAAAGTAGCTACACTTAGGAGAATCAATTGTATCTCACAGGCTGCAGGGTTAGGCACTTCATTTGGGCACTCCTTTCACATCAGAGCAGCTTCCTACTTCTTGGCTAAGAAAGTAGACCCAGAAATAGTGTGACTAGCAGAGCAGTGGAGATCCTTAGCCTATGAGGCTTACATCCACAGCTTCAAGCTCATGGTCAATCAACACATTGGGAACCTTTCAGAGCACCAGTGCTTTGGTGGGTTGGGCTGGCAGCTTGTACTGCCACAATTGTACTGATGGGTAAGCAGCTCCTCACTTTGTGGTCCAGTGTGCTGACACACCCCTCCAGCCCATCCTCCTTGCAAGAGTGTCTTCATCATACCACAGTAAAGCACAGACAAGGCTGGACAGTTCAGACAGCTCAAGTCACCCCAGAGGGTATGTGATGGATAGTCTATATATGCTTATGCACACATACATAAGGAATCAAGATTCTGGGGGCCGGACAAGATTAAAGAGGACCTAAAGCTCACCAGAAGGACCAGCCTCCTCATTCTTCTCGTTCTTGATTCCAGCGATCACGGGTTTTCGAAAGCCTCAATCGAGATTTCTCCTACCCTTGAAGTGACCTATACCTCTGTGAGTGCACATCTCCCTCTCTTGTTCAATTCATTATCTCCCAGCTCTCTTCGGCTCCTGCGGGCATCTGGCATTGTACAACGCAGGGTGGCTCCACCGACAACCGGCTGTCAGCAGTGGTTGATGCTATCCGAGAGGAAAAGAGAGCGAGGGCGCTATCAGTCCAACTCAGATGCGAGCAGGAGCTGTTGGCTGCCCACTGGCTGATGCCGGCCACCTGCAGGCTGAGACCGCCTCACTGCTGGTCAGTGGACAAGGACATATGCACGGGAGGCCACCTACCAATTGGTTATCTCTCTTGCGAGCACTCCGTCCCGGCTATCTCCTCCACCCAGCTCTCTCTCTCTTCGGCTCCGTGGTCCTCAGTTCTTGAAGGGACGTCCTGTGGTAGCATGTCGGCGGCCTCACCGGCTCGAGCTGGTCTGCTTGGCCTGGTCAACAGGCCCATTCAGTCCATTTTCGATAACAAGAGGTGGGTAGGAGAAGTGGACCGATCGGCGGCATGACAGCGTGAACCACTGCGATGGGTGCGAACGTCCGTGGTGTGACGTGACCATGAATTCGGGCAGCCGCAATGCTGCTTCATCCGACTTCCCGTGGCCACTTGTGGACCTGACCCTGGCAACAGTATCCGATCAGGTAACTATAAATGAATATACCTTCACTAGCACTTACCATTGTGGACGGCTTATCCTCGGCCCCAGTCCTAATGTTCAGTAGTCATCCGTTCTGGGCATCTTTCTCGTGTCTAGTCCTTTCCTGCGCCTCACCTTCTCTTTTTTGAACTTAAAGGCTCATTGTCTGAGTCCGACTAAGTGCATTTTCGTTAGATGTTATGCAAAAACTTGATGTCTAACTGAATGTTAGGTCTAGTACTCAAGCCTTTTTCCTACGGCCGTGACACTTTTCTGCAATGTACTCTTTGGGGTTCGGAAAGAAACATGACACATCTTTGGGTTACGTATAGTGGATTACCGTCGTCGGCCCGTGCGCACTGAGTTGCCCATTGGAGTCCCTGTAATACTGTTTCTCTTGAGAAATGCTGGCTTGCATTTCATCATGTGCTTGGTGGTGGGTGTTTATCGGGAAAAACTCGCGACGATAATTTGATGATAGCCCTGTTGCCAACTTTGCAAATTAGCACTAGTAACTCGTCGATGGATGGTTCTGGTCCTTCTTCCTCTTCAGCCGTCTCTTCTAGCCTTCATCAATGATACCATGACCACTCTCTTCAGTTGTCAGAATTATGCTTCAGGCAATGAAGGATTGTAAGTATTCCAACTCTGTCCGGGAACTTGAACGAGAAATAAGTTGATGTATGTTATCCGACTCCCAGTCCTAGGTACTTTTCAGTTATGCGACCACTGATCTGCTCCTATGACATGGAACCAACCCGGCTGCAATTTTATGTACCTTCGACCCGTTGTATCGCGCGAACAACCCTGATAGTTAATTGGCCAACTTCGCGGTCCGCTTGCACGTCATCGCAACATTTCCTATGTTCACCAGGACAATCACCAGGACAAGAGGCCCATCGCGGCCCGGTTTTTCACGGTGTTCATTGATTAGAACGGAAAATTTGGACCGTCACGCAGGTTTAATTGGCGGTTCTCGTTAGTATAAAAGCTCGCCCGAAGCCCTCCAAGTCTCGAATTATTTGCAACATACGACATGCGTCGCTCAGTTCTCGCGTCTTTCAGCATCCTTGCTCTCTTACCTGCTGTAATTGCAGTTGGCAGCCCTTTCGGCTTTGCTTCAGGTGCCCCTTTCGTCTGGTGAAGTCGCTATCCCTCACTGTTCTCGATAGGCACCACTGGAGGAGCTGGCGGAACGACCGTTACTCCGACGACGACTGCAGAACTCTTGACGTATCTTTCCGATGGCACTGCGGTATGTTCAATTCTTTCCGCTCGATACTGTGCTCATTGCTAAAAATCACCCTAGAGGACCATAATTCTCAACAAAATCTTCGACTTTACTAACTACTGTAAGTAGCAGATATTTTCTAACTTCCCAACCCGTATTCTTAGGGTCTTTCAGATGGAACTTCCACTGGAAAAGTATGCTCACCATGGACTTGCACCAACGGTTTCACCCCTCAGAGAGCCATCGATCTCATTAACTGGTGTGATCCTTCCGCGTATGTGTCCTTCACCTCAGCCGTCATGGGGCAAAGCACTCAGATCTCCCTCAGCCCAACGGGGACTGCCACATACTACAACTCGGGAACTGCAAACTACTACTCGCTTAAGGTCGGGAGCAACAAGACTATCCTTGGACAAGGCAGCGGCGGTGGCATGTACGCTTTTACTGTCCTTCGGTCGTACCAATGGGCTCATAAGCCCCCAGCAAGGGCATTGGCCTCTATATCAACGATGCTACCAATGTCATCGTCCAAAGTCAGGACCTGTCCTTTCTCTCAGTAATCATGAATACTGACCCTGGCCGAAGATATCCAAATCACCGATATCAAGTAGGCATTTCATCCGATTAATCTCGCCACAGAAACTCATGAATTTTTTATCTAAGTCCTTCGTTCGTGTGGGGTGGCGATGCCAGTCCGTTTGCTCGTCTTTCTACAACCCTCCCACTCTAACCTCCTACAGTTAGCATCATTGGCTCGTCCAAAGTCTGGATCGACCATAATTACATTGCTAGGGTTGGTCGTCAGTTTGTGGTCACGTACATCGCAAGCTTTGCACCTTTGATCATTGCTAATGAAAATATAAAGCGGCTTCGATCCTGCACAAAGCGTGACCATCAGCAATAATTTATTCGATGGAACAACTTCCTGGAGTGCTTCGTGGGTACTAGACATCGATATATCAAGGACGTCACTTACTCAATGCTTATAGATGCAATAGTATGCAAAAAAATTCTTGCGCACAGACGACGAGAAATCTGACCATACAAAGACCAGCACTACTGGGTTATGCTTTTCGCGGGCAGGTCTGACACCATCACGGTGGCACAGAACTACATTAAGAATACATCCGGTGAATTTATTTCGTACCCCATTTGTCACCTAACGCCTTGATGACGAATTCAATAGGCCGTGGTCCCCATATTGGCTATGACGGTGGCTACCAATACGTCCATCTGGTCAACAGTACGCCAGTCTTACTTCAAATGATTACGGGTGATTGATTAATCTCGCCTGCAGATTACTATGAGAACGTGCAAGGTCATGCTATTGATGCCGCTGCTGGCACACAGGTTCTCGTTGAAGGCAACTACTTCGTACGTGGATTCTCACATACTTCCTAGCCCGACAAATAAGTGCTAATGAGTCTGTATAGAACAAAGTCACCACCATCGACACAGGCAATGCCGATGGTTCCGAGTACTTCGTCGCCACCGTCGACCAGGCAGGAACACCTTGCTCATCGACCATCGGCCGTTACTGCGAATGGAACAAGTCTGCTGGCTCAGGCGCGATCCCGAACCGCGCGTCGACGAGTGTCATGACGGCACTCAAGGCTTATGTGAGTCCACCTAATTTCGTCATGGTGGACGGCGCTGACGTACTCAATTTTATAGTCCGCGGTCAAGGGCTACACACCGAAGTCCGTGAACGACGTACAAGCCTATGTTATTGCAAACGCTGGTGTGGGTAAAGTCAACTAAAGTGCTCTTGCCGAGCTTTCTCTGGGGAGAACGGAGCTGTCGACGAGAAAAAAATTGAAAATGACATAATTTATAGATATATTTCATTCCGTTGATTTGCGAACATAGTTTCCTCGTTCCTTCCCGATACACTTTGCACTCATACATCAACTTGATAACGGCCTTAAAAGACAAGGAATACGAGAATGGGAAGTCGTCATCGAAATTCTACAAGTCAGCGTGAAAATAAGCTTGTTCATAGACAAGGGCATTCCTAACCTATGAGATATACAACTTTTCAGCCACGAAGAGCTCTTTGATGCTTAATCTCGACGTACCAAATCCTTTGAAAGACCGTTGAGAGCAAGTCCGTCAGCCGTATATCCAGTTGCCGACCATTATTATGATCCTCCTACACTCTGCACTTGAACTTGACCATACCACCCCGCATGATGCGCATGAGATGGAGAAGAAAAGAAAAGATTTGAAGACTCCCACCTGGAAGATGTACGGCGTATGGTCAGAAAAAGCATTTTACCCTGCACAATCCATATGACACAGAAGCTCAGTTCCAGTTGACGGGGTTGGCGAGTGCCTCCACTCCTCCGATGGATCTAGGCTCATACAAACGCGTCACCCTATTTATTGTTAGCCACCTCGAGCTTAAGGACACGTTCAAGTTCTCCGATGAGCACCTTTTCCGAGTCCTTCATGCAACTGGAAATAGAACCCCGTAAAGCAAGGCGTCGACTTTCTCGATACACTCGGGTTTCTGGTGACCCAGTTTGTTCTCCCTCCGAGCACGTGCAGCGAGTGGACTGAGTCTGGGCCTCTTCCAGATTGAATTTAGAACAAGGGCATATTTAAGATCCGACTGACAAAAGTACCGATTTGCACAACGGCTTGTTCGGCATTGAACGACCTTTCCTTTTGCGTAAATCTAGAATCTGTATCCACGGAAGTATGGTCACAATCGCGGCCGCTGCGATGAAAAATGCGCCCTGGCAGGGTTCTGACGGCGTCGGGTTCAAGGGTGAGAAATTTTCGTCACTGTTGTCCAGATTCGTTCTGATTTTATGTACTCTCGACAGTCATCTTCATTCGCGGCCTTTGTGAAGTCTTCCAACGAAACCCGTCAAACAACGCTTTGCGCATTTTAATTCACAGCTATGGAGATGTTCAAGTTCGTGACTTCTAGTTTTCTCATGCCTGTGGGGAAGGGCTAAAATGGCACCATTGGACGTAGTATAACGCGCTTCTCGACCTGGCCACTAATGGCAACCTATATTCAGGTGTGAAGTGCCTTCATCTGTCTTTCATGGGAACTATCTGTCTTTCATCGGAACTAGTTGCCTTACCTGCGATCCCGCAATGTAGCCACACCATGCCCTGTTACACCCTGACTCTGAGTGATCGAGGTAAGAATCTTCACACCCGCACAGTCTTTGCAATAACGTTTAAGCTGTTCGAGGTACTTGTCGTCGTCACATATTCGCCCACACACACAATTTCTTCATTCAACTGAGTGGTAACCGTGCAAATTTCACCATGTTACCTCCACGAGACATATGAACGTTTAAACGCTGATGCCCCTCGGCACAAGTGAATCTTCTGACACCGGCAGATCCTTCTCCAGCTGGGGTAAGCAAACTTTAATTTCTGTGCTGGGTGCTTATGTTATAGTCACTACATGGGATGACCCTTGTTTGAATAGGCGTTCAGAACAATGTTAAACGGAGATGATGGTCAAAATGACCTATTGCTTCTCTCCTTCTCTTCAGCTTCAGCTCGGTCAGCAAGACATTCCAAATGGCTTACATATCTATAGCCGCTTTTCGAGGTGAGCTTGATTTGACTCTGTCTTGATCAGGCTGGACTCGTGACACGGGTTTCAGCTGTAGGCATCGTCTGTCAGTCAACAGCTATGGTTCTCGCAACATTCCGGCTATATCGAAGATACAAAACGAGGAACGTGTGGTGGGATGATTTCTGCGCATTTACGGCCTTCATACTGGACATAGTCCATGCTTCAACCATCATCTTCAGACAGGAAGGTGAGTATCAGCAGAGGATTAGTGACCTTTATTCCGTCTCATCACCCCTTCCCAGACTCCCCCAAACTCACTCCCAAGCAAAGAGAGCGTAAAGTTGCGATATTCTGGATGACGGGTCTCATCCCGCCTCTTATCGTGTGGTAGGTCGTAGCGGAAACCTATCAATAAACGACACTCAACGGCTTCGTAGGCTCTCAAGAATAAGTATATGCTTGTCTATTGCACGTATAGACGTCCAGTACACTGCTGTTCGCATTCGACCTTGGACATACGTCCTGATCGCCGCATTTGCATTGGTAGCCGCCATCTTATTCAGCCAGAAACTCTATGTATGTCTGAGATCAACTGCATGGCAACTTGAGCCGGCTGTTTATTGTAATATTGGGGTTCCGCTAGGATACACAAGCATTACCGGTGAGTACTTGATCACATCTACATATATCGTTTTCCATCTCCCTTGACCTGACAGCATTTCATAGGTGACCTATTGGCCGATTCAATTCTAACCGCGATCTCCTTTCGACTGCTATGGAAAGTTCGTATTCGTCAATCACAAAAACGACTTTTGTCTTGGATTTTTGCCGCAAACATTTGGAGCTCATTGGTTGGGATTGTGTACGGAGTTGTAGTCATTCTCGGTGCTAAGCTGGGAGAAGGACGTTCGTTGGTTATTGGAACTGTCGTCCACTTAAAGGTAGCCTAGCTCTATACTCATAATTCCCTGGTCATTACTGAGCACTGTATGGCTTCTCTAGACGACTACTACCCTCGATGTCAGCAACCTTATTGTCGTTGCAACCTACATTTTTGCAAGGTTCCATCGCAGTTCGGAAAGTGACTCCGAATCAGACGATCCTCCAACTACGAGACGACACTCGGATTTACCAAACGGCCGAACAACAAAGCAGCCTACTGTTTCACGGACCAACACAGTTCTCATATTGACAGAGTTTGATTCTGACGGCTCAGCTGTCTCGACTTGGGACCAGAGATTCGAAAGGCACATGACGGCTACCTTCATGACACATGGGAGCACTGACCTATGCTGGCTCCCCGATCCCCCTTCACCTGCATTACAGAGTCGTAGATCAGAACAACATGAGTTTGTCTCTCTACCAACTCATCCTAAAGATTTTCCTCCCTTATCGAGATCAGTCTCAGAGCCCTTGAGTTCCAGTAGAAACCATCACACTTTCTCCAGCAGAAAATAATCACATCCCACAAGGACTTGATTCGGAAATATGTATTTTGTATATAGTATTGCATTGCTGTCTGATTGCTGTCCGCTCGCTGTTTTGTCAAGTAACATATGATAGCCATCCGGTGTAATAATCAATGGATTGTGTATATAGCAGGGCACAGATCCGGTGATAAACTGTTTGTATTAACCGACGCTTATAATTTCGCATATGCCTGTCCTCCAGCTTCTCTATCAATTTGAATAGCTCCATCCAGACCTTAAAGATCAGATCAGCATAGAACTTGTAGAATGTCTGCACCACTCACCCATCACTTCAAAAAACCGTTTGGGGCTCATCTTATGAGCGGTCAGTGTATCTGTTCCATGGATCTTCAATGCGGCCAGTCCTTGACGCATTCCGTGAACCGCAGGGACGGCAGTGATCAGAGGAAATACTGAAGGAGACGTCAGACAGTCTACTCTGAATCTGACAATGGTCCAATAAGCAGACGAACTCGCGATTTTGACCCCCAATCTTCTTGCGTCGCTGGCAGTAAAGTCGGGTGTTGACCCACCGGTAACAATGTTTAAGAGAACCTGTAGTTATTAATTGTGATGTTTCCGAGCATTCTTAGATTCTAGTGGCATACTGGAGTAGGTGCAAGTTCTCGAACAGACTTTCTTACTTCTTCTTCGCTTTTCACTCCTTCCACAAATGCGACTAGGCCGAATCAGCAACTCAGTACATCGGACTTAAGCTGAATAGTGTCACCATCTGCACCCGCTTTCACCGCGGCCTTCAGTCGTGCCAGCGCTTCATCAAGCCCGTAACTTTGTGCTGCATCAGTCCGAGCAATGAGAACTATATCACATCCAGGATTTTTTGCTCTTGCAGCAACTGCAGCCCTGATACGCGAGAGATATTCATCAATTGAGACAATTTGTTTTCCGAGGAGATGTCCGCATCGTTTGGTTTGTACCTGATGGTTCATTCAGTCACCAAATAGGAGCAGTAAAAATAATGAGCACTTGATCTTCAATGTGAAAACCCGCAACGCCAGCTCTCGCATACGCAGTCAATGTTCGAGCAACCATAATTGGTCCACCAAATCTAGAAGCAGATAGCTTTCAACTATGTTCTGACCAATAAGAGTGGACCCACGAACTCACCCAGTGTCAGCATCGCAGATGAGAGGGACATTTGGATTAAGACTGGCTAACATGGTGGCATTCTTGGCTCTCTGGATGAGGGTAGCTGAAGAAGTCACAGGAAATGACATTCACCTGAACGAAATCATTCTGTGTAGCGATCGCGAGGTCAGGCTGTCCAAGCATTGAAGCCGTTGTTGCCGCCCCACTCATGTACAGGACGTCAAAACCGGCTTCTAGAGCTAATCGTCCCGATAGCCCATCGTATACACCTATTTCGGAGGGGTGTCCATGTACTTTGTGCGTGATTAAGCTTCGAGACTGAGTCCGGACATACCAGGAGCCACCTGCGCAAGAAAAGTAGAAGAGTTACGTCAGTGAGGCCTTCTTAATCACGGGAGGGCGCACAATCAGGTCAGGACCCCGCAAAAGCTGCCGCAATCGAGTACTTGATTTGATAGGTACACCAGTCATTTCTTGTTGACGTATTAATATAAGGCCAGAAAGCGACAAATATTAAAGGAAGAGAAAGCACCACAAATTATATATGCATATGACAAAGCTACGAAGGAATTTTCGGACTTCCGGAATAGCTTTCGTTGTTTCGTGGTCATGTTGACTATTGATTGGGGATGTCCGCAGATCCGGCTATGTCATGTCCGCTCCAACACCACCGGCATTAGCGAAGCGTCAATCCCGGGACTCAAATATTCATACGGTACCCTGGCATTAATGAATACTTTCCGGAACAAGAAAGCTTTCCTTCGTTTGTTGCTGCCCTGTGTATTCTTCATAATTCATATCAACTCGAGTAAGGACATTTAGGGTACGCTCCGGACTTTTGGTCCTTGTCTACATCGTATTATGAAATTGGTTTCGGGACTGCCAGACGACGAATAGCTCTCGACCTGTTAGAATGGCCACCATCGTCATTCAAGTCGCATGGGAAAACGTCTTTGTAAGTGGTAACAGATCACCCGATTTGTTGCATAGAAGCCTAGCATGAAAAGAACACTACCTATCACACCTTATCCAATCACGGAAAAAGTCCGTAGACGGCTGTAGTGCATACTGTGGGATGATTAAATCGTCGAGCTGAACATACTAAATTGAGGCCGCTCTTCACATTAACCAGATATGACCCTTGTCAAGTCTCTGCATGTTTGTCCTATGTCGCAAAAAGTCGCAGCGGAGTAGCCTCAGCCCTTATCCCCCCAGGAGTCTGCAAGATACGACAACGAAGAAAAAATGCAGTCAAGCGTGAACAGGTTGGAGTTGTACCCATTCCCGAGAATTGAGGCGATAATTGAGGATTCGTTGACAAAAGCAGAACCCGCACGCAAGGAAGTGGGAGGTTTGGCCACGCATGCCACGTTGGGAACACATGATGGTCGGTAAATGAATAAAGAAGTTTACAGCATGAAGGCAAAAGGGACAGGAGAAATCGGTAGCGGGCATGAATACATCAGGGCGATCATGAATGATGATTGAAGTTTATTTTACTTTGAAGCTTTCGACAAACAAACGTGATGATGTGAATCCATTCGCAGTGGTCTGTGGTTGAGTGCTTCAATACACCTTCAAATTCCTCAGTATGGCTCTACCCACGAAAGGTAGAGCTATAATTGACACAACGGCCGGTGAAATAGACATTGAAATATGGTCTAAGGTGTGTAATTGTCTGTTTCTGCCTTGTGCCCTTCTCATACTTGTTGTAGGAAACACCTAAGGCATGTCGAAACTTTCTGGCTCTTGCCATGGAGGGTCTGTGAGCTCTTTATCTAGATTGCATCCACAACCTAATGTTCTTTTTAGGATACTATGATAATGTCATCTTCCACCGGTAAACGACTTCGTTGTTGCGCGCTCAGCGGGACTAATGAGCTCATAGCATAGTGCCCGCTTTCCTTGTTCAAACCGGAGATAAAACCGGGACAGGGGCAGGAGGAGAGTCATTCTATGGAGGTATGTTGCCCTGTCATGAACCAAGTTCCTTATCTGACATCTTTACAAAGAGCCCTTCGAAGATGAAATACACCCTCGACTACGCTTTCCTCACAGAGGGATTGTTGCCATGGCCAACAATGGAACGCGCAATTCCAATGATTCCCAGTTTTTCATCACTCTCGGTTCGTGATTAAATGCTATTTGATACCTTTCCACTCACGCCAGGTCCGTTCAGATCGTGCCGAAGAACTCCATGGCAAACACACTGTCTTTGGAAGGGTAGTGGGAGACACAATATACAGTGCGTTAATTTCCCTCCCAATAGATTTCGGTGTAACTCACGCGCACTTCAGATGTCGCTAAGATAGGCGAATCAGGTACGTTTGGTCCATTGGTGCACTCGAAATGATGTTTACAAAGTTCAAGAGATTGACAAGAAGACCGAGCGGCCTGTCTAGTATGTACGGGGGGATACTTTTGTCGTGAGCTCGACTCAATTTCTTCGCAGCCCTCCAAAAATCAAGACC
>KQ962726.1:176371-188113 GCA_001563735.1 Leucoagaricus sp. SymC.cos
CCGAACCCCCGAAGGTCTAGTCGTTCTCACGTTTCCGTTGGACCTACTCGCTCATGATCACTAATTAGGCGGAAAAACACAAAAAGGACAAGGAGCTTGACATCACCAAGATACGGGAACAACATGCTAAAGAACAGGCTGCTGCTAAGTGAGTCCTCCGTATCTGTGAGGCCATGTCTGTCAACGTTGCCGACATTTCTATTCGAGGTCTTCACGTCAAGCTGAGATTGAGAAGATGGAAGCAGATATCCGCAAAATTGCCAAGCGTACAGCTGGAGAAGATAGCGACGAGGAGCGCTCAAAGAAAAGGCCTAAGAAGTCCTACCTAGAGGAGGAGCTCTCCAAGTATTCTAAAAGCCGTGGCTTGCATAAGAAAGGGAAGGATGGGCGTAAGAGGGATGAGACCGATGTTTTGGCTGCGCTCAACAGTCTTCGTGGGAAGTTGCAAAGCTCTGTGAGAGTTGATGACGAGCCTGAGCCTGGAGATGAAGAGGGTGGTGAAGGCAAGACTAGGGAGGAAGAAGGAATTGAGGTGGATGACGATACTGGTTTCCTCAATCACGCTCTCCATTTCCCGAAAGATAACACCGAGGAAGTTGAGAAGGCTGAAAGAGACTATGAAGTAATTGACCCTCGACAGCGAAGTGCACGAGCGCGAGAAGAAGAGAAGGAGAGAAAGAAGATAGTGAACAAGGGAAAGGGCGGAAGAAGATATAGGCGATGACACACTTCATTTCGTATGTACTACATATTACCTGCTAAAACCTGGGCTGTTTTTCCGCTATTCAGTTCTGCTAGTTTCCCTTCCATGCCGGTTTCTGCGTGTATGATACAACCCATTCAATCCTACCGTCCTGCGGAGACTGTGTAGATGCTATTTCTTCCTCAACCTTGACCAACAGGTCGTCATACATGTTTTCACCGTCCACCAAGCTGAACCCTCCTCGCTCGAGGACCAGAGTCCTGATTACGTCAAAGATGATTGTGACAATGCTCCTGCTTACCCTACCCTTCTCCCCGACCATGTGCCCATAAGAGTCGAATAGATGGAGATCTACATACCCATTACCTACTGGCCTCGAGGAGTTTCTTCTGAAGGGTAGCCATCCCTGGCCAGGCTTGGTATCCCAGGGATTGTCCAAACTTGTTGACTACGGTTTGAACTCTCTTGATGTAAGAGCCTACCACCCCATTCCTAATTTCCGTTAGCCGTATACAACCTTCTCGTTGACAAGCCCTGTTGACGAGAAGCGGTCCAAACACGTTGACGTCCGATACAATTACGTTTGTGAGTTCATCAAGGATGAAATTGTCAAGCCCTACCTTACTGAGGGAAAGAATAATCCAGCCAATATTCTTACAAAGAACCTTGATGAGATCCTGTTCAACAAGTTCAGACCTCAGCTTGGACTTTGATTCCGGACCAAAGGGATGACATATGTACATCAGCATGGGCATCTTGATCCAAATTGTAGTAAGAGGTCGACAAGAGTGTTATTTTGTGCATACCCATGGTCCTATCTCCAGTTTAAATTTCTCCGATATACCAGGCATTCTTGAAGACGACTAAGTGGTTTTCCCTATACAAATAACACAAGTGATCTCGCAAAATTGTTGTGTGTACAGAGAAGAGCATAATCACAATGAATTAAAGAGTTATTTAACCACATCATCATCAACAGCAGCAGCTAGTGTTGTTGTCGAATCGAGTTGAGTTCGAGGTCTACTTCGGTTCGCCTCGAAAAGCACCACTTCGTGCACACTCCGGTTGTCCGGAGTTAGTCGAAGTGCACTTCGGTTGCCACTTCGATTCGATGAAGCATTCCGAGGTTGGGCACCCCACTTCGGCGCTAAGTATCGAAGTGTATGCACACAATCACGTGCAGATGAGTATCAGCGAGTTCACGTCATCGATTATTATGTTAAACAACTTTTAGTGCTCTGTCCTGTATTAACATTTCCCCATCGATGGTCCGTGAATTGTGTCTATTGAGCACACTAAGGTATGTTGTACATTCCTCGCTGCGCAATGGCTCCAGCTACCACACTAAGACTCAGTTAAAAGCGCCACAGTATTCAGGCCGTTGCCCAGTATTTCGTAGATGTCCTACACGAAGTTGAATATTGAGTGCCAGGGTCGATATAAGTAGTCCACGCGCTCATATACGGGTATGTCTCATATTATTCGACTATGGACAACATTCACGCAGCCTCACAGGCATGGTCTTCGCTGAATTCTGATTCAGCTCAAGTCCGATGTATGCTCCCAGGAACGTCGCCACCACCCCTCCATTCTTTCGCGCCATCAGTGCACAGTTTCACGCTTTTTCAACCTGTACATCCCAGCTATCCGCCAACACAAGGAACTGGGATGATATTCTTGATGATTATAGTGATCTAGACCTTCATATACGGACTCTTCTGGATCTCTGACTGACATTGTGGAACCATTACCAACAAATTTTTGTATTTATCTCTATTTACATTATAGAATTTGTAATCGTTCATGATTGGACAAATGATATGCTGAAAATTCGAACTGACCTCGAACTTCGCTTCGTTGCACTTCGATATATCGAACTCTTGTCGAAGTGACACTTCGACACACTTCGACGCCACGAAGTCATACCGAAGTGACTCTCTAGTTCGCTTCGGTTCACCTCGCGGCAACACTAGCAGCAGCAGCCATAGTGTCAGCGGCAGCAACAGCAACAGCATCAGCTTTGACGCGAGTGGCAAGCTTCACCTGGAATACGATTACTCAACGGTAGATTGGACAGCAGGCGACAGCATACTTGAACTTGGTCAAAAAGCTCTTCCACGCGAGTCAGATTGATCTTAGGGTCCACTCTCAACTTGAGAATTTCAGCGCTAGGAACAGCTTTAAAAGCCGGTCGGTCATCACATATCTTCATGTCTACAACCAACTCTTGGACTCCTACAATGTTGGGTCGATCCTCGGGTTCGGGAGAACAGCATTCCATGATCAAGCTCCATGCCTGATCATTAATTGCGTCGTAATCTTGTTCAATGTCGTCATCCCAATCAAATTCATCCTCGTCCTCGCCCTCGTCATCTGTGAGTCCAGGTCGTTTGGGAAGTTCTTTCCGAGCCAAAGCCGCCATGACTATAATCGATACTGGTAGTATGGGGATTTTCGCGAAAGTACCTGTCGGGGAAGAGCCATGAGGGTGCGTTGTTCGGATCAACGAAAGCGGTCGTACTGCATAGAACAGACAACCAAGGGACCAAATATCAAACTGCTTGGTTGGTTTCTCGTTACCCAACACTGTCTCGGGTGCTGAAAAACGTAGTGTAGTTGAAGAAAGAGAGCCCGTGGCAGCCGAGACCGTATTGATATGGGATGTGCCAAAATCAGCAATCAAACCACGACCCTCGTCCGAGATAAGAACATTTTCCTATGAATAACCCTTAAGATAAATGTCCTTGTGATTGGTAGGGTGCTAAAATCACATACTCCCTTCAGGTCGCCATGCACGACACCTAAGTTGTGCAGGTAATGTAGACCATCCACGACATCGGAAATCTGAAGACAGGTTGACGAACGTGAACAATAAATATGCAAGCACTCACGAGAGGCAGCCGAGATTTCTGGGGAAATCGAGCGGCATAATCCCTCAAATTCCCATTCTTCATGAATGGAGACACAAGGCAAGGTTGAAGGGAGTCCTTCTGTCCTTCAAGAATCACTCCGAGGAATGGTAGAACATTTGGGTGTGATGAGTGAGCCCAGAGGATAACCTCCTTGATCCATGGCTACGGATATTTTTAGCGTCGCGCGAATTGGAGGGGTAATAGAGACAAACCGTCCGCTTCATCTTTTTGAGGCAGATAGTCGGATCGGTTTCTTGGTACACAGCTGCGCATCTTCCTTCGTTAATTAATCTACGAGGACCATGTTTGATCCTCTTGAGTTCGAAGCGTTGAGGAAAGATAAAAGTTGAGGATGTAATTCTGCATAGAATTGCAAGAACACGATTTCGTTCCTCAGCAATCGAGAGGATTTCTTTGAGGGCCTTGAGAGACCTTAAATCAGGAAAATTCGGGACCAGGGTAATAACTTAGACGTACTCGGTCCAGGAAATCAACCACAACATGGATATCATCCTGTGCGAGCTCTATCACTGCCGCAGCCACGTCCCTTGTATGGTTCTCAATGAGCCTAGACAGTGGCTTTCGTAGCAACTCGGCCTAAGGCATAACGTCAACCTTGCACGCTGGCAGCACACAGAACAATCGGTATACATACCTGAATATGGTTCAAAAGTGTTTCTGCGCGATCAAAGTCGACTTCAGGACGAGATCTCAGGGCTTGCATTTCTGTAAGAGGTGTCAGTCTTAGTGAGGGACGACGATCTTCTTCAATCTCCATATCAGTAAACATTGCTTGAATTTGTAGGAAATCGGGTTGTTTGCCGGGGTTAGGCGTGCAGCATTTTGTAATCAAGTTCCAAGCCTTGTCGTCGATTTCATCGATCTCATCGTCTGAACGATCAGGCCGCCTAAGAGGTTCACCTTCACTTATTTTTTTTTGGACCTCCTCGTCGAGGCATTGATAATATGGAAGCTTCCTTGAGAGCACCTTTCGGGAATATTTCATAAGGGAGTTCTCATCCCAGGTCCAGGAGAGATAGATACCTGATAGGAGAGACAACCCAATGACCAGATAGTGCATTTGACGCCGCTTTGGTTTATCGCCGGAGAGGGCAAGAATCGGTTATTGTATAACCATAGTGTCGATTCATTTCGTTGCCGGAAGGCGATATCAATACCGAATGAAACGATGATTGCTCGACCCTCATTGGAAATCAAAACAGTATCCTGTTGAATTCAGTCAATGAGTTCTTAGAAGTTGGATATCATTGTTAGGCTTACTCCAGTGACCCATATAGAAAGACAAAGGCTATCGTTTAAGTAAGCCATGCCATTGAGAACATCCGAGATCTAACATCATTTCAGTCACTTCGGCTGGCTCAATGGACTAACCCTCACTTACCAGAAGCATTCGAGATTTTTGGGGAAGGGTTGGTGCGTAATCCTCCAACGTCCCATTCTCTGAATATGGCAATACTAAGCAGAGCCGTGGAAGCTCGGTTGGACCCTCATAGAATACTCCACGGAATGGCAGAAGGTTTCGATGAGAAGCGTTAGCCCAAAAGGTCATGTGTTCGACAAAAAGCTAACCCGACATTCAGCATTGAGTGTACGGAATGATGTCTAAACGTACTGGTGTATACTGCTCCTTGACAACACAGACACGGAATTTGTGCCCTTTCCCGTCATACATCTTCGCCCAATCATTTTCGGAGACAAGCGAAGTGGAGTCATATCCTACGTCATTGACTCGATAATACTGGGGGACAATGTAAGTGAGAGCCATGATATTCTGAAGCAGCTTCCCAAGGAGATTGGAGAAGGGAAGGTGGGGAAGATCTTTAATAACCTGGAGCAACACTGAACGAGGTGTCAAAAGGAAAAACGCAGTCCACAAAGACTCACCAGCTCAATCAAGTCAACCAAGATCTGAGTATCTTCACGGGTGAGTTTGTTGGCCGCTACAGTTGTGGTATCGAGGGCTTCTGAATCGCGAACAAGCAGGGATACGGTGTCACGCAGGTGCTCCGGGATTTTCAAAGGTGACGACTGGTGAGGACCAAGCGTTTGTTTGAGGATCATCTTGGCGGCTTTGAGATCAATCGTTCCAGAAGTCTCCAGAGGATCGAGCCTATTCATTAGCTTCTGTTTGGGGCGATTGTCTTCAGCATGCATGTGCAAGAGGATCTCCTGAAGTTTGGGGCGCTCCTCCGCCTCGTACTCCCAACACCTCAACAGTAGATTCCAAACTGTATCGCGGATCGGGTCTCCACCTCGGCCCTCTTGACCTGGTCGGGCAGGTTTTTCCTCTCTCGCGATTGCTGCAGACACAATATGATCGCCGGCGAACTGAAAGAACGGGACCTTCCCAGAAAGCACCTGGAACACACATTTTGCTTGTGCTTTTGAAATTGTAGTGATGGCGACATACCTCGTGACCCAGGCAAGCAAACGCCCATGCATCTGTTGCCTTCGTGGGTCGACTATCGTCGTGCAACAATAGCTCTGGCGCAGCGTAACGTATTGTTGACCAATTAGAGCCCTGTTCTTGAGATGTGGCATCAAGGTCGGTGATTAATGCTCGCCCGTCGTTCGAGATCATTATAGTGTTCTGTTTATTGCCTCCTCGCTCAGCTGGGAAGGGGAAAGAGACAGACAGGGCACGTACAGGATTGAGTTGGCCGTGGACAATATGGAGTTGGTGCAAATAACACAAGCCGTCTGCAACGTCCGAGATCTACAGAACATATTCAGTCAAGTTGAGGGAATCATGGAGAGTATACAAACCAGGAGCGAGCGCTGGTCACCTGTGAGCACTTGCGCATGGTCGCAAATCTTGACGTTGGAAGTGTATGGAGATACAAAGTAGGGGTGTTCTTCACTTTCAAGGAAAATATAATGGTAGGATATTCGGATGCGATAAATGGGCCCATTCAACGAGCCTTTCACGGCATGTCTATGATCGATAATCAGCGAGGGCTCTAATAGATAGGTGTTCACTTACTGCCAGTGTGTCGTTCCCACTTTGCCTCATAACTTTAACATGCGCCGACGCTTCGCTACCAGTGGCAACATACTCGGACTTGACAATACGGTTCCACGCAAAGACGCGGGCAGACAACGCGATCTTGATAAGAGAAAGCCAAGCATAGGCATGGCGCTTGGAAAGTATTTTGCTTCTGTTGAGAGTCTTTCAGGGTGTTGAGCATTCAAAAGAAGTGGATAGGAAGATAGGACATACTGTACTCAGAACATCCACTAACAGCTGTCGTTCTTCGGCGTTCAGGTCTCTTGCCTTATCGATGACTTCTTGTGCACGACTTTCTGAATCAATTCGCGAGACCAATTGTTGTAGAGGACCAAAGGGATCGGGGACACTGGGTGGGTTGCCGGCAGGAACTTGAGAAGCCATCTCTTGTGCCGAGGCTGGGAGAAGGGGGAGGCGAAGAATCAAATAGACACATTCGGAAGGTGAGGAATATGTATGCAGAGCCAGGCGCTGAAAGTACCGATATGGCTTTGATAGAAGGCATGCAGCTGAGTATGGGCGTTCAAGATCTTGAAACATAAATAGAACCAGCCGACATGCAATAACTTGCCAAGCTCGAAGGTAGGGAGAAACTAATGGCCATTCTCCTCGGAATCTGCGGACTAAAAGTACTTCAAGTAGTCGATGGCGACGATGGCGCTGAGCTTGGACTCAGGGTACAACAGAAGCGTGAGAAAACTGCAGCAGCAAGGCCTGCAAACAGCCGCCCACCACCCGAGTGTTGTACAGTAGAGGCCTTCCATGCTTGTCTACTCATCCCACACTTGCTGACATATCTGTTGGCCCGGTACTATCGCGTTTCTTTCTGAGGCTTCAACCAAGCACGCGCACCAAGCCATGCATATGAGCCTGACTACAAACAATTTTCTCGTCGCAGTGTGGGGATGACCGGATTGCGAAGTTACGTTGTATGGAAACCTGGCCTGGAGGAGGTAACTATCGCCATGATAGTAGGTGTTCTCTCCTGTACACATCCGGCTCATCAAAATCGACGATCCCTCTCTCTTTCATTCCTGCCAATCACGACGCTTTGAATGGCAATGGTCCTTGCTTCAAAAGAACAACAAGTATAATCCACTCATCAAGTGCAACCTCAAATGCAACCTCAACAATCTGCTGTCGGTACTCAACTCATCTCGCGTCAAATGCTCCCTACCTCCGTCTTTCAGCCCGCTCAATCGACATAATATTCACCCCCTGCCGCTGCTTCCCCTCTTCAGCAATCCACTCACCAACCTCGACCGCAGGCTCAACAGACATCACATGTAAATCTCCAGCAGCAGCAGCAGCAACAAACTCACCCATTACATACTTAACATCAATACGTACAGCATCTGCATGTTCAACCCGAGTCGCAACAGCAACATCTTCCTTACTTGACCCAACAGCCTCGAAGCGCAACTGCTCACTCGCGCTAATTTTTATTGCTGGAAACGCCGTTACGCGTGAACAAGCCGCGGCGCTGATCGCTGCAGGTCCTGGCGATTTACGTGTCGGTATGGGTTCTGGATCGATTTGTATCATCCAGGAGGCTATGGCTGTTGGACGTCCTCAAGCCACCGCCGTTTATGCCGTCGCGGAGTTTGCTAGCAAGTTTGGTGTGCCGGTTATTGCGGATAGAGGGATTGGGAATGTCGGACATATTGTCAAGGCTCTTGCACTTGGAGCTGGTGCGGTGATGATGGGTGGATTGTTCGCTGGTACTGAAGAGGCGCCTGGAGAGTATTTCTACCACGAGGGTAAACGTATCAAGGTATGGGAAGTCTCGAAGTTATGGAACAAGGCATGACGGCGGAATCCAGAAACGGAAGCGGAAGCGAAAATAAATAGCCCTCGCCGAAGAAGAATACCACCGTCGAAAACGTCGCTACGTCTCGTTACTTTTCCGAGAGCAGCGCTATTAAAGTCGCTCAAGGCGTTTCTGGAGATGTTCAGGATAAGGGTAGTGCGAAGCACTTTTGCCTTATCTGTATATTGGTGTGCAGCATTCGTTCCAGGATATTGGAGTGAGGAGCGTCGCGGAGTTGCAGAAGGGAGTTATGGAGGGGAAGGTCAGGTTTGAGACTGGGACTGCGAGTGCGCAGCTTGAAGGTGGTTGTACATGGTTTGAATTCTTATACGAAGTGGTTTGCTTCGTAAGTTGGATGGTTGGGAGCTGGTGAAGTGTTTGATTTTTGTATCGCTACCCTCTCCATCTCCCTGCCGCCATTGTTGTACTTTGCTTCATTTCCTGGAGAAATCCGTGTCAATGATACTGTAGGTCGACCCTTGCTTACATTTGTGGAGGAATCTAAGCAACTTGGGCTTGTGTGTGAGCCCGGGAATAATATGAGCAATGAACGTTGAGCGTTGAGCATGTAGCCTTCCTTTCGGTGGTGAAGGTGTGTTTCTTGAGATAAACTTGGCTTCCTTTCCGCCTTACTCTCTTTCGTGTTTTTCTTATGGTAAACTTCGTCGTCGTCGTCGTTCTTATCACGTTTCACGTTTCATTTCTCATAGCATTCTTGCTGAGTATGACAGACGACAGACTACACTGCGCATGTCACCGCTTCTATTCGAATGCATAGCTTGCATTTCGGCTTTCTTCAGAGCACTCAACCAGAGCTCGCAGGGAGTTCTACCTAGCAGGAATATGGAAAACGCAGGGCACTTGCGTGAAAAAATCGGACGACGTGGGAAAGGCAGGCTCGAGATGGATAGGTCATTGCCATGAATTGCCAGAGTATTTCCCTTCAATTTAACTGAGAAATCCATCTCTCGTATGAACATTGTGATCAAGACTAGAGTACCATGAAAGTATCTTGGAGCTCAAATCGTATTTTTTCCTCCAAAAGTTCCTGTTCTGATCAGTTCCAAACAGATTAAAGAACGAATGGTGACACACTTGAACAATGGTGAGTAGCTCATCCATACGGCGTAAGTCGATCTTTGGTTCCACTCTCGACTTCAAGAATCCAGCGCCAGGGGCAGCTTTCACTGCCGGGCGGTCGTCATGTATCTTCAAATCGATAACCAACTCGTGGACACTGACAATGCTAGGTCGATGCTTGGGCTGGGGAACACAACATTTGACAATCAAGTTCCACGCCTGATCGTCAATTGCGTCACAATCTTGCTTAATGTCATCATCCCAATCGTACTCGTCCCTCTCTTCGTCATTGTCATCGATAGAACCAGGTCGCTTGGGGAGTTCCTTCCGGGACAAAGCAGCAAATATCTGGACATCCGATGAGTATTGGTAGTATGGAGACTTCCGCGACAGAGTCTGAAGGATAGAAGTGAGAAGACGCCATGCTCAGAAAAGGAAGAAGCTGAACCTCATAGAAGAGACAGCCAAGTGACCATATATCGAACTCCTTTGTTGGCTTCCTATCTCCTAAGATGGCCTCTGGCGCTGTAAAGCAGAGGGTGGTTGAAGAAAGTTTTCCAGAAAAAGCTGTAGCTGTGTTAACATGAGAAGTGCCAAAATCAGTAATCAGGCCACGGCCCTCGGCTGAGATTAGGACATTTTGCTACCAGTATGGATCAATAACTGGTTAATGGAGTGGAGACCTATAATTACACCTACTCCTTTGAGATCGCCGTGTACAATCCCTAAACCATGTAGGTATTGCAGACCGTTGACGACATCAAGTATCTGGGGGTAGACATTTGAGTGTGAGCGTGAGTGATGGTTATATCAGCTACTTGCCAGAGGAAGCCGAGATTTCTGTGGAAGCCATGCCGCATAGTCTTTCATGTTCCCGTTCTTCATGAACGGTGATACGAGGCAAGGCTGAGGAGAATTAATCTGGCCCTCAAGAAACACCCCGAGGAATGGTAACACATTGGGGTGCGATGAATGGGCCCAGAGTATGACCTCCTTGATCCATGGCTGTAGGCACCATTAGCGTTGTATACGTGATACAAGCTGCAGACATACTGTTAAGGCACCGGTGTTGAGTTGCTTCATCAATTTAATACACATGCTCGGATCAGTCCCTTGGTACACGGCCCCGCACCCTCCTTGGGCAATAAATCTATGAGGATCATATTTGATCCCCTTGAGTTCATAGCGTTGAGGGAAGATGAGGGTGGAGGATGTAATCCTGGATAGAATTGCGAGCACACGATTTCGTTCCTCGGAAATTGAGAGGCGTTCTTTGAGAGCCTTGAGTGGAGCGAATTAAACGACGATCAACGCCAGATCGATACACTCAAACTTACCTGGTCCAAAAAGTTGACTATAGTTTGGATATCATTGTGCTCGAGCTCCACTACTGTTGCGGCCACGTCCTTGGTGTGATTCTCGATGAGCTCAGATAGCGGACCATGAAGGACCTCAGCCTAAAACACAGTGTTAACTCGATCCAACAGGTAGAAGCAGCGATCATTCAGCTTGCCTGGACTTGGTTCAGAGCAATCTCTGCGCGATCCATGTCAACTTCAGGACGAGACCTCAAGGCTTGGACTTCGGGAATAGGTAAGGGCGTTGCTGAGGGACGACAATCTTCTTCTATCTCCATGTTGGCAAGCATTTCTTGAATCTGAGACCAATCGGGTCGATCTTCGCGGTCTTTCACGCAGCACTTCATAATGAGTTCCCAAGCCTCGTCATCAACCTCGTCCATCTCAGAATCTGTGTGATCGGGCCGTATCAAAGGTTCGCCTTGGCCGCGCACTTTGCTCTTGACCTGCTCATCGGGAACTTGATAGTAAGGGAGCTTTCGGGAGAGCACCTTTCATAGTTTTTTTAAAAGTGCGGCCATCAGAAAGCTGTGGAAAGATTATACCTGGTAGGAAAGACAGCCAAATGAGTAGACGTCATCCTTTGGGTCAGACTTGTAGAAACGGTCAGTGTAAACGTCCCATAATTCATAGGTCTTCTCCTGAAAGAAGACGTAATTCGCTTCGAACGATACAACGAGTGCCCGACCTTCATCAGAAATCACAACTCCTTTCTGGTATGAATCATAAATGAATCAGTAATAACAAAAATACCTCTGCCAGACGCACTGTAGTGAGGATATCTGGTAAAGCCTGGCCCATGACATTCTGCAAATAAGCTAGGCCGCTAACCACATCAGAAATCTAAAACT
>KQ962726.1:213641-225322 GCA_001563735.1 Leucoagaricus sp. SymC.cos
ATTTCCATTCTTCATGAACGGAGAGACAAGGCAAGTCTGGGGAGGGTCACTCTGGCTATCAAGAAACACCCCGAGGAATGGTAAGACATTTGGGTGTGACGAGTGAGCCCAGAGGATAATCTCCTTGACCCATGCCTACGGAAATTTCTCAACGCCTTGAATACGCCTATTGAAGGTCGATGACGCACCACCAAAGTACCCGTGTCGAAGCGCTTCATCAATTTGATGCATATGGTTGGATCAGCTCCTCGGTAGATGATTCCACATCCACCTTCAGCAAGACGCTTACGAGGGCCATGCTTGATCCCCCTAAGCTCATAGCGTTGAGGGAAAATGAGGGTGGAGGATGTAACCCTTGATAGGATTGCAAGCACACGATTTCGTTCCTCAGTGATTGTGAGGTATTCTTTGAGGGCCTTGAGAGAGGTAGCATGAGCGACAACAGACGCTAGAGTAACGAGACAAAACATGCCTGGTCCAAAAAGTTGACTATGGTCTGGATCTCGTCATGTTCGAATTCAACTACTGCCATAGTCACGTCTTTGATGTGATTCTTAATGAGCTCAGATAGTGGACCATGAAGGACCTCAGCCTAAAGTACAGTGTTAACTCGATCCAACAGGTAAAAGCAGCGATCATTCAGCTTGCCTGGACTTGGTTCAGAGCAATCTCTGCGCGATCTATGTCAACTTCAGGACGAGACCTCAAGGCTTGGACTTCGGGAATAGGTAAAGGCATTGCCGGGGGACGACAATCTTCTTCTATCTCCATGTTGGCAAGTATTTCTTGAATCTGAGACCAATCGGGTCGATCTTCGGGGTTATGCGCACAACACTTCATAATGAGTTCCCAAGCCTTGTCGTCGATCTCATCCATTTCAGCATCTGTGCGATCAGGCCGTATCAAATGCTCGTCTCCGTCGCGTGCTTTGCTTTTGACCTGCTCATCGGGAACTTGATAGTATGGGAGCTTTCGGGAGAGCACCTTTCAGAATTCTTTTAAGAGTGCGACCACCAGAAAGCTGCAGAAAGATGATACCTGGTAGGAAAGACAGCCAAATGAGTAGAAATCGACCTTTGGGCCGTACTTGTAGAAGCGGTCAGTGTAGACGTCCCATGATTCATAGAGCTTGTCCCGAAAGAAGACGTAATCCGCTCTGAATGATACAACGAGTGCTCGACCTTCACCAGAAATCATAACTCCTTTCTGGTGCGAATCATAAATGAATTAGCAATAACAAAAATATCTCTGCCAGACGCACTGTAGTGAAGATATCTGGTAAAACTGGGCCCATGACATTCTGCAAATAAGCTAGGCCGCTAACCACATCAGAAATCTAAAACTCCAATGAGCGTTTAAAGCCAGGATAGGGGACAAATCACAGCACACCAAGAGCATTCGAGATTTCTGGGGAAGAGTGGGTGCATAATCTTCCAAGGTTCCATTCTTCAGATGTGGCAGTACTACGCATAATTGGGGAGACTCTGTTAGATTTTCGTGGAACACCCCATGAAAAGGTAAGATATTTGGATGTGAAGCGCTAGCCCAGAGGGCCAGATTGTCGACAATCCGCTAAGATACCATTCAACATCGACAGTATTGGTTGATGTTCGAACATGCACACACCGATGTAAGAGTGGAGTCTGGTATGCAGATTTGGACTCTCAACACACGTCCTTCATATAACTTTGCCCTGTGATATTCCGAGACGAATCGAGTAGGGTCATACTGTACACCATCAGCCCTATAATACTGAGGGAAAATATGCGTAGATTCCATTATATCTTGAAGCAGCTGCCCTGTGAGATTGGACTCGGGAAGATAGGGGAGATCTTTTACAACCTTTGACAACATTGGATGAGACGCTAAAGGAAAAAAATGAAATCCACAAAGACTCACCAGTTCAATCAAGTCTACTAAGGTCTGGGTATCATCACGGCTGAGCTTTTTTGCTGCCACCTGAGCGGCGCTAAGGGCTTCGGAATCGCAAACGAGTCGGGATAGGGTGTCACGCAGGTGCTTTGGGACCTGCAGAGAAGCTGCCTGATGGGAACCGAGAATTTGTGACAGGATAGTCTTTGCGAGCTCGACATCGATTACGGAAGATTCGATAGCTTCGGGTTCGATTATTGACCTTGGCTCAGGACGATAGTCTTCAATGTGCATATGTGATAGCATCTCTCGAACTTTCAAGGAAGTCGGGCGATCTACGGCTTCATATTCCCAACACATCATTAGCAAGTCCCATGTCGTGTCGCTAATTGCACTTCCACCCCGTCCCTCCTGACTTGGTCTGGCTGGTTTGTCTCCCCTGGCTACGGCCGAATTGGCTTTAATATCGCTCAAAAACTGACAGAAAGGTACTTTTCCAGAGAGCACCTGAGTCACTCTTTAGCCAGCGTGCTACAGTTGTGAATAAAGTAATGAAGTATACCTCGTGACCTAAGCACCCAAGCGCCCATATATCAGTCGCCTTCGTCGGTCGACTATCGTCCTCCAACGACAATTCTGGTGCAGAATATCGAATAGAGAGTACGCTTGAATCTTCCTCCTTGGACGAGATGTCAATATTATTGATCAATGCTCTACCCTCATTGGATACCAAGACATTCTCCTTTTAAATGCGTTTGGATTGGATACAGGACAGGAGAAGAGGATAACACACGCACAGGACCGAGTCCACCATGGACGATGTTGAGTTGGTGCAAGTGACATAAACCGTTCACTACGTCCAAGATCTGGGGTAGATATTAAGTTCGATCACCATGATTGTCAGGGTTTACACACCAGGGGCAAGCGTTGATCGCTTGTGAGACTCCGCGCGTAATTGCAAATCGTAATGGTGGATGTGGACGGAGATATAAAGGAGGGACAGTCTTCGTTTTCAAGAAACACGGCATACAATGGTAGAATGTTCGGGTGAGATAAATGAGCCCATTCAACGAGCTTCTTATGGTATATTCAGCCATCGCCTTGATGGTATCGCAAGGTGTCCACTCACCGCCGACGAGCCGTCCTGAGTTTAGCTCACCGCCGACGCGCCGTCCTGAATTTGCCTTACAAATTTGACACGCGCCGGCACCCCGCTGTCAGTAGCGATATACTCGGACTTGACAGTACGATTCCGAGCAAATATGTGGGCAAGCGACGCGATCCTGATGAGGGTAAACCAGGCGTAGGCATGGCGCTGTGAGAGTATCTTGCTTTTGCTGAGACTCTTATAAGAAAATGAGCATTTGGAAGAAACAGTTGTGAAGATAGGGCGTACTATGCTTAGAACATCTACTAACAGCTGTCGTTCTTCGGCGTTCAACTCTCGTGCTTTGTCGATGACTTCTTGGGCATGACTTTCTGAGTCAATCTGCGATATCAATTGTTGCAGAGGTGCAAAGGTGTCAACATGATTGCTAGGATCTTCTACAGGAGTTTGAGAAGCCATCTCTCAGGCTGAAGCTGTAAGGAGGGAAAGGCGAAGAATCAGGCCGACTCATTCGGAAGGTGAGGGTATATGTATTCATCTTGACGCCGAGAGGACCGATATGGCCGGGGTTAGATAGAAGCTAGATGGACCAAGAGAATGAGTTCGGATTCCAAAATGAGTGATAGAATGCCGGGCAGGAATAGAACCAGCCTCGTGTGCAGTGACATGCTGCGCCTCGGCCGATCTGTAGCATCGAACATCCTCAGTCAAGCGACGTTACGAGCTATCAAAGAGGACCTATGAAGCCAAACTCGGAGTGAGCCAGGTACAAGAGAACTGATTACAACCGGCAGATCCCTGCAAACAGAGGCAATCAGACGCTCACGCCTGGAGTCTGTCACAAATATTACGGGTGCGCACTCACTCATTCTAATCGACTGACACTTATTCTCAAACTTAGAAAATTGGTCATGTCCTTCGAAACGTGACCCTCTCTACCCACGCGTCGAAACCAATTTAAGATACCATTATTCTCAAGCTACTTACCATGAAGAAATCCAGCGGCACTCTGGACTGAGGGGATCAAGGCTTAGAAGAAAACTGGTTACACGTGAACAAGCCGCTACTAGCACTTATCACTATTGATGCAAATGGTTTCAAGTTACATGCTAGTGTGGGTTCTAAATCGATTTATACTATGCAGTGAATTATTTCTGGTGGACATCCCCAACATACTACTGTTTATGCTGTTCAAAAGTCTGCTAGAAAGTTTAATATCCCAGTTGTCGCAAATCTCAGATGATGACGGAGGCAGGGACTGCGCCTCAATGACCTAATGATGGGTTCACTGACGTCTACAAGGAAAGTCACCACTATCGACGACCGGCGCGTTCATTGTCCTCTATCTTCCCATTTCAGAGCCCACTCGCAAGAACGATTGGACCAACCCTTCGACGCCGAATTGGGGTAAAAAAGCAAAGAAAGTAGAGGGGAATTAGAGAGCTGACGACTCTTTAACGGGCACATACAATACATATTGAATTTATCATGGGGCTCAGATCAAGTACAGGTGCGCTTTACATAGATAAGTTCGGGAAAAATATCATCTTACGAGATTGTCTCGCTATCGGCAGGAGCATCGTCACGATTCGTATCTGCAGTTCCAGAATCAACCTCAACGCTAGCTACAATCTTCTCCTGAAAGAACAGACAATCAATCTTTAGTAGATCAGCAAACGGGTGACAACATACTCGAACTTGATCGAGGAGTTCCTCCACATGGCGCAAGTCAATCTTCGGCTCAACCCTCAACTTCAAAATGTCCGCGCCAGGCGCGACTTTAGTTGCTGGGCGGTCATCCCATACCTTCAGGTCTGTGACCAATTCTCGAACCCTTGCAATGTCAGGCCGATCTCCGGGTTCAGGAGAACAGCATTTCATAATCAAGGCCCACGCCTGATCGTCAATCGCGTCCCAGTCCTGCTTGATGTCATCGTCCCAATCAAACTCGTCTTTCTCTTCGTCGTTGTCATCGTCTGAAGACCCGGGTCGTTTCAAAAGTTCTTTTCGAGTCAAAGCAGCGACTATTTGGATCTCCAGCTTATATTGGTAGTAAGGAGACTTTCGCGATAGCACCTGACAACTTATATTGATAGTAAGGAGATTTCCGCGATAGCACCTGACAGCGTAAGGTTAGATAATTGCCTAGGTAGATAAATTAAAAGAACAGTCATACTGCATAGCAGAGACAGCCAAGTGACCATATATCAAACTGCTTGGTCGGTTGAGAATTGCCTAAGTTGATAAATTAAAAGAACGGTCATACCGCATAGCAGAGGCAGCCAAGTGACCATATATCAAACTGCTTGGTCGGTTGCTTGTTACCCATTACCACCTCAGGCGCCGAGAAGCGAAGCGTAGTCAAAGAAAGAGAGCCCGAAGCAGCGGTAACTGTGGTAATGTGAGAGGCTCCGAAGTCGGTAATCAGGCCACGGCCCTCGTCTGAAATGAGGACATTAAAAGCGAAGTGTAGTCAAAGAAAGAGAGCTCGAAGCAGCGGTAACTGTAGTGATGTGAGAAGCTCCGAAGTCGGTAATCAGGCCACGGCCCTCGTCTGAAATGAGGACATTTTCTTGTAGAATAGCCATGTGGCTAAGTGACTGGAAATTGGATGAGAATTCACGCACTCCTTTGAGGTCGCCATGCACGACGCCCAATCCATGCAGGTATTGCAAACCATCGACGACATCAGAAATCTATGAAAAAGACGATGAGCTCAGGAAATGAACAAATTAACTATTACTTACTAAAGGTAGTCGAGATTTCTGAGGAAGTCTGGCTGCATAGTCTCTCAAATTCCCATTTTTCATGAATGGAGACGCAAGGCAGGTCTGAGGAGACTCGGTCGAACCCTCAGAGGTATTGCAAACCATTGACGAGATCAGAAATCTACGAAAAGGCAATGAGCTCGGGGAATGAACAAAATAGCTATTACTTACTAAAGGTAGTCGAGATTTCTGGGGAAGTCTGGCTGCGTAGTCTCTCAAATTCCCGTTCTTCATGAACGGAGACACAAGGCAAGTCTGAGGAGACTCGGTCGAACCCTCGAGAAAAACCCCGAGAAAAGGCAAAACATTTCGATGCGACGAGTGAGCCCAGAGGATAACCTCCTTGATCCATGGCTGTAGACGCCGTTTAGTGTCGAGTATATGAATACCGAGGGACTAACGACACACCATCAAAGCACCAGTGTCAAGGCGCTTCATTGACTTGATGCACAGAGTCGGGTCGGCTCCTTGATACACAGTTCCGCATCCTCCTTCGTCAATGTATCTTCGAGGGCCTCGTCTAATCCCTTTGAGTTCATAGCGCTGAGGGAAGATGAGGGTAGATGATGTAATCTTGGAAAGAACAGCCAGAACGCGATTTCTTTCCTCGGAAATGGAGAGTGTCTCTTTGAGAGCCTTGAGTAAGGGCTATTCAGCGGAAATCAAAGCCAGAACAATGAGTGAAAACGCACCTGGTCCAAGAAGTCTACTAGAGTGTGGACATCGTCTTGTTCGAGTTCGATCACTGCTGCAGCCACGTCCTTAGTGTGATTCTGAATAAGCTCAGAAAGAGGTTCTCGCAAAACATCAGCCTAGAGTGCAGCGTTAATTCGATGTCAAATTCAGAACAGTTGATTCTCTTACATGGACATGGTTCAGAATACTTTCTGCATGACGGAAATCGACCTCAGGACGAGATCTCATTGCCATAATCTCAGGAATAGGCAACGATGTTGTTGGAGGACGATCGTCTTCCAGTTCCATTCCAGCGATCATTTCTTGAATTTGTGAGCAATTCAGCCCATCATCTGGAATAAGAGAGCAGCATTTCATGATCAGCTCCCAAGCCCTGTCGTCGATCTCATCCATCTCGTCGTTTGCTCCGTCGGGACGTATCAGAAGCTCTCCTGCATTTATTTTGGTTCCAAGTTCCTCGTCGGGAAATTGATAATAGGGAAGCTTGCGGGAGAGCACCTTTCAAGAACTCTTGTAAGAGCACGCCATTCAGAAGGTTGTAGAAAAATGGATACCAGGTAGGAAAGACAGCCGAAGGACCAGGTAGCCCGCCTCTCCTCGTTTCCTCTCCGTCCCTGTGGCAGAGTGAAACGATCGAGATATGCATCCCATGAAGATATGGTCTTTCCCCGATAGAAGAGGATCTCAGCAGTGGCCGTAGCAATGAGTGCTCGTCCCTCGTCAGAAATTACAACGTTTTGCTGGTAAGCAGAAAATCATTCAGTGAACTCTTGAATGTCAAAAGTACCTGACAGACGCACTCCAGTTACGATGTGAGGATAGTGTAAGACATCGTTCAAGTAGGCCAGGCCATTAGCCACATCAGAAATCTAGAACATCTTGAACGGACACAGGTTATGAACCGCTGCGTACTAAGACCTTTCGAGATTCTTGGGGAAGGGTGGGTGCGAAATCTTCCAAGGTCCCAGTCCTGAAATAGGGAAATACTACACAAAGCCGAGGAGGGTCAGTGGAATCCTCATAGAACACTCCATAAAATCTCAGAAGGTTTCGGTGTGAAGCATTAGCCCAAAACGCCAGGTCTGGAAAAATTAGCTAGAGCATCTCTCAGCATGAAGTATAAGAGATAATGTCTGAATTGTACCGTTTTGGCCCAGGACGACGTTGTAACGAAGATGCGGGTTTTCAATCCACGCCCTTCATAAGTCTTTCCTTCGGCATTTTCTGAGGTGACTATAGCAGAGTCATATCGTACATCACTGATTCTATAGTACTGAGGAAAAATATACGTGGAACCCATGATACTTCGAAGTAGCCCGCCAGTGAGGCTGGATAATGGAAGATAGGGGAGATCTTTGATGACCCTGTATCGCCCAAGATGAGACTTTGAAGGAAAAAACGCGACCTACAAAGGCTCACCAGCTCAATAAAGTCAACTAATGTCTGGGTATCATCAGGGGCGAGCTTCTTTGCCGCTATCATAGTGCTGTCAAGAGCCGTGAAATCGCGAACGAGTCGGGAAAGTGTCTCTCGAAGGTGCTCTGGGACTTGTAGAGACGGTTGGTCAGTCCCGAGGGCTCGTGTTAGTGTGACTTCGGCGAGTTTAAGATCAATCTCAGAGCCACGAAGGGCTTCAGGTCCAATCATCGTCTTCGGCTCTGGTCGAGCATCTTTGATATGCATATCCAACAGTATATCTCGGACTCTTGATG
Source organism: Leucoagaricus sp. SymC.cos (assembly GCA_001563735.1). Lineage (NCBI taxonomy): Eukaryota > Fungi > Basidiomycota > Agaricomycetes > Agaricales > Agaricaceae > Leucoagaricus > Leucoagaricus sp. SymC.cos. The sequence continues at coordinate 221,798 of KQ962726.1, forward strand.
ACGTTAGGCGATTTTCAGCATTGTATTCCCAGCACATCAGAAGCAAACGCCAAATTGTGTCGCTGATTTCGGTTCCGCCCCGGCCATCCTGTCCTGGTCGGGTTGGTTTATCGCAAAAAAGCGGTTGCGGCTTTGAAGTCATTCGAGAATTGACAGAAGGGGATCTTTCCAGAAAGAACCTAAAACCTTGTCAGAGCGGAGTTGTTGTGAAGGGTTGAAGCATACATGTTGGGCTAGACAAGCAAACGACCAGACATCGGTTGCTTTTGTCGGTCGGCTATCGTCCTCCAATGACAGTTCCGGTGCTGAGTAGCGGGTTGATGATGCATTGGAACCATCCTCGGATGAAGCAACATCGAGATCGGTAATGAGCGCTCGTCCTTCGTTCGACATCAGGACGGTTTCATTAAAATAGGCTGTCATTGAATCGTGAAGGGAAAGGCGAGAAAAGGCACGTACAGGGTTGAATGCTCCATGAACAATATTCAATTGGTGCATGTAACTTAGCCCTTCAGCGATGTCGGATACCTTGGGGAAGTACTGAGTAGATTAATTGTGTTATCTCGGTCATGCGTACAAGGCATTCGCGTTGCTCCCCAGTGAGTCCTCGTGCATGGTCGCAAATTTTGATGTTGGTCAAGGACGGAGATACAAGACAGATGTTGTCCTCGCCGTTAAATGACACCGCATACAATGGCAGGATGTTTGTATGCGACAAATGGACCCACCCAACGAGCTCCTCGCTGTATATCTGCAAATGATCAGAGAGCGTCAATATTTGATTGGAAAGGTATCGACTTACTGTCGACTCGTCATCCTTACTTTTCCTCAGCACTCTTACACGACTTGAAGTATCATCTTCGAGGGAAGTGTACTCCGATTTGATTGTGCGATTTCGAGCGAAGATGTGGGCAGATGAAGCAATCTTGATAAGCGAAAACCAAGCGTGAGCTTGGCGCCGGGAGATTGTCTTGCTTTTGTTAAGAGCCTTCGAGAAGAGAATCGTCAGGTGTTATCAGATTACTCGGAGTAGTTGTAAGGCGTACTGTGTTCAGAACGTCTACCAGCAGCTGTGCTTCTTCAGCGTCTAGATCTTTCGCGTTATTGATGACCTCCTGGGCGCGGCTCTCTGAATCGATCTTTGAGACCAATAACTGTAGAGGCCCGAAGGAGTCTGTATTGACAGGCGGGTTTTCAGCGGTGGCTTCAGCAGACATTTTCCAGAGAGACTATGGGGAAGAGCTAGAGGACGTTGAGTAGAAACAAAAAGTAATTTCAAATTTCCGACCAGCCTAACTTGAGGTTAGCAGGAGAGGATTGAAGGTCTTGTTGACGCCTTGTGCCCTTTACAACCAAACCTTTCAGTTCAGTCGATGGCATTGAGGTTAAAGTTGTCAAGTTGTGAGAAAACCGCTTGACCCCGGCAACAGCAACAATGGCTGTGACAGGCGCCCGAAATAGAGTCTGCAGCTCAACGAAAGCGTCTATCTGCCATTGCTGACATTGCTTTCTTTCATCCACAAATCCAGCCTCCTCTCGACCCAACAGAACTTTTGTCCCTGTATATCACGTAGCTTGAGAGACCTCAGCCAAATACATGGACCATGCCAGGTGGACAAACCTGACTGTGTGAGCTCGAGGACCCAACTCTCGCTAGTCTTCTCGTCGGACGTGTGCGCGTGAAAACAATCTGTCGCGTGCGTCCACCTTCCTCCTCTTATTACGCTTGTAGAATCTCGCAATGTTCGCTGAGCTCCAACTGCAATCCCATGTCAGACGTTACTCCAGAGCCCTGTGGGCCCCCAGGCCCAAGAGTCTTCGTGAGGCTTCGACATCAAACACCTTGTCTCATCTGCGGACAGCTCCTCTGCTCTTCTCAATGCATCATCAAGGCTGTCCCTACCCCAAGCGTTCTCCCGCCACTCCCTCCCAGTCGCCCTAGTCCAGTTATGTCTACCGACAAAACCATCTCGAAGGACAAAGATACCGCTAGCCAATGTTTACAAAATCAAATCACACAATATCGTTCAATTCCTCTGTTCTCCGCCAGGCATCTGCTGCTTTCCTCTGGTACGCCATTGTTATCTCACACCATACTTCTGTTCTCATCTGATATACCTCGTCAATGTCCTGAAGCTAAACATTGCTCCTGAGCTTCTGTACATCACTATTCACTGGTCAATGGGATCCTACGTGATGTCAACGGCCGAGAGGACGATGGTGGCAGAGTGGCATATACGGACTGGGAACGGTGGTGGCTGAAAGTTGGTTGCTGGCTTGAAGGAGGTTAGGTCTCCGAGAAGGAAGGGGGGATGAGGGATGAGGATGAGGACGAACGAGGGATGAGGATGAGGACGAACGAGTTGACGATCTCACCCAGAAAGCAGAGGGTTGAAAGCTGCTGAGAAGGAAAATAGACTAGGAGGAACGAGACTCTGCCTTGTGTGAGAAAGAGAGGCTGTGGGTAGGTGAGGAGAGTCAGCAGGTTGGGCGATGAGAAGAAAAGAAAATGCACTTGATGGACTCGAAAAGTGGTTTACATGGATCAGATGTGAACTGAGTTAAGCTTTGAATGCGACTCTGGCGCTCGCGTTTGCGTTTGTGGAGGGTGATTCGGACACTACGGGTACTTTTTCACCCAGACGAGAAGGAAGGACAGGTTCTCCAATATTTCACACGTTGATCGTTGTTATCAATGCTTCAGAATCAAGGCACCATAACATACTACAAGTACACAAATCTCTTCGTTTCCAGCCCATATACAAGTACAGATGAATTCAGAAAGTCGAGGCAAGGTATATATCGCAAGCATGAGAACACAAACAAGGGAATCAGAAAATGTTACATTATGCATCTGTAGATTCGTTCTTGGGGCGAGTGGCAAGCTTCTCCTAGAATTTAATCAGTACACAGTACATCAAACAGCGAGTGACGACAAACTTTGACTTGGTCGAAAAGCTCCTCCACGCGAGTCAAATCGATCTTCGGGTTCACTCTCGACTTCAAGATGTTTGCGCCAGGAGCATCTTTCACTGCCGGGCGGTCGTCGTATATCTTCATGTCGACAACCAGCTCCTGGACACTTGCAATGTCAGGTCGAGCCTCAGGTTCAGGCGCACAACATTTGACGATTAAGCTCCATGTCTGATCATCAATCGCGTCGTAGTCCTCTTCAATATCGTCATCCCAACCATACTCGTCCTTCTCCGCGTCATCATCATCTATGGAACCGGGGCGTTTCGGCATTTCCTTTCGAGTCAGGGCAGAAATTATTTGGACCTCCGATTTATACTGATAGTACGGAGGCTTCCGTGAAAGGATCTGGCATAATGAAATTATAAGAGAGTGCTTTTGAAGAAGGAAACGTCATACCTCGTAAAGTAGACAACCAAGCGACCAGATATCAAATTTCTTCGTCGGGGTCCTATTACCAAGTAGTGTTTCAGGCGCCGAAAAGCGGAGCGTGGTTAAAGAAAGAGAGCCCGTGGCAGCCGTAGCCGTATTGATATGAGACGTGCCAAAATC
>KQ962726.1:248410-275350 GCA_001563735.1 Leucoagaricus sp. SymC.cos
GCCAAATTACCCTCGGTTCCAAATATAGAACCACCAAGAGGCAAGTGCTGCATGAGTCGATCGTCGGTGAATCATGTATGAGTGCCGGGATGTAACGCAATAAGGTGGCAAATTACCGACCCCGCCACCATCTCCGTACATAAAATATAAACTCCAAGAAATCAATCAAGGTCGGTGATAAAAATAGATCTCGACAGCATTCACAATACCGTACCGAGCGGACGGGGATGAAGGCGAAGGGACGTAGTTCCAGGACGAGTGCCGCAGAGCAGTTCGGTCAACTGAAACCCCTTGTCCCAACGGGGGATTAACTCCAACAGTCCAGGATAACAGAAAGTTAAGTTAAAAATGTTTGACAAGGGTTAACAAGTAATGATTGGCACCGGTTTGGCAGATTCTGATTCGGAATTCTGCGCTTCTGGATCTCCCAGGCGCTGGGATGTCGTTGCGATGGTGCAACAGACTCAAAGCGGACGGGATGAAGAAGGCGAAGGGACCTAGTTCCAGGACGAGTGCCGCAGAGCAGTTCGGTCAACTGAAACCCCTTGTCCCAACGGGGGATTAACTCCAACAGTCCAGGATAACAGAAAGTTAAGTTAAAAATGTTTGACAAGGGTTAACAAGTAATGATTGGCACCGGTTTGGCAGATTCTGATTCGGAATTCTGCGCTTCTGGATCTCCCAGGCGCTGGGATGTCGTTGCGATGGTGCAACAGACTCCGTAAGTAAGAAGTCAAACTCACCAGCTAGGAACATTTTGAATTCCGGATCTTTCAGCGTGCGGGATTTTAAAGTTGTGTTATAGACGCAGTCGATCACCAGCGATGGATTTCCAGCTGCAAAGCATCAGCGTTAGAATATGTTTGTTCTAAAGTGTTCAGCAGTGATAGGGGCTCTAACTATTAAGGACGAAACTAAAGCTGATAAGATAACAAAATGGAATGAGCCTTGAAGTATTTGTCGAATGCAGCAGCGTCTTCTGACAGACGAAGGCTAGAAGCTCCCCGAGAAGACCGTGAATATAGAACGCCACCCGATAAAAGTGGTCTCAGCCCTCATTTAAAATTGGGGTACTTCAAAAGGCCACCACTACTACCACCACCTCTTCACAATCGCGCTGAGCGGTAAACGTTGAAAATGCCGATGGGCGCAACTAGCGAAAGATACACAGAAGTAGTGGCCTATGACTGCAAGAAATCATCATCGTGCGACTAATGAAGCGCACTATACAATACAAGGAGTTAGGTCATCAATATAGCACAGCATCGAGACATGATTGATGTCCATGGCAGGCGGCCCACGTAATCTCCTTAGTCTCGGGCTAAAGGCCTCGGAGGGAAAGCGCAAAAATATGGCAGTGTACGTAGCGAATGTATGTCCAAGCAACAGAAATCCCCGGCAAAGTTTGTCGAAGGGGTGAACGTGGAGAGGCTCGCAGGGTGAGAATAAAGGCAGGAAAAGCGGGAACAAGGAATGCTTCAGTAAGTCACTAGTGTTGATACATAAATCGTCTTTTACGTGCATGAAACACGAAAGGTAGGATGGTATCTTGACGGACGTGAAAGTGCGACAGAGTAGGGGTTCATCAAATTGCGAAATGACCAAGGTAAAGGAGGAAAGCAAAGGAAGGATACTCGTAGAGTGAAACTAACCTTTATCTTTGTCTTCCCTGGGATGAGAAACGACGACAGGGACGTGATACAGATCCTCATTGTCATCTTGCGCGGTCATCGCTCGCTTGATGATCTCCTCGTCGGCAGGAGGGGGAGGAGGGACATTTTTGTCGTAGCAAATGTTGATGAAGACCTTTCTACCCGCAGGGACTACGACAGGTAGGGCTGGCTCAAGTATATTGCGGTCGTCTGGCCTGGGAGGGGGCGACAGAGTCGCAGGATTCACGACAGTAGATTTGATGCAGAAACCTGGGGTCGGAGTTAGGTCAATAGGGAGTTTAGGAGTTGTGGCCATGATGGTCGGATTGGAAGAGTGGAGATCACATGATGGAGAACCCGAAGAGAATCTGAGTCATAGAAACTAAATATTTAAATAATGCGTTTCAGTGCTCCGGCTTGGTGGTTCAGTTCGTCCAGATCTACCGATTACTCCGATCCTAACACTTTTTGTGCAAAGTGCGCCGTACCTAATGGCCCAGCAGACTATAAAACGGTTCAGGAATTTCAGATTGGGTCAGTACTCGCATCCCCTCCTCTCATCCGCATTTCGCTTTTGCATCCTCATTCTTCTCTACCTTGCCAGAAAATAACGACATGCACGCCGTCTACCCCGCCGAAAACGCTGAAAACATCATCCAGGACACTCGTGTTCTTGGGGTATGCCGGTCAATCCTCGTCTCTTGATCATGCCTAATATCCTCGCAGTATGACCCTCTTGTGCAGCCCGCACTCCTTCGTCACGAAATCCGAATGGCTTCCACCTCTCAAAAGACCATCTCTGCCGGTCGCTACAATTCTACAAGAATCATCGCAGGTCATGATGACCGTCTCTTGGTCATCGTTGGCCCTTGCTCGATTCACTCGCCTGAACAGGCCATTGAGTATGCCAAACTTTTGAAGAGCAAGATCGCCGACTACCCTAATCTTCAAATTATCATGCGTGCTTACTTGTAAGTTATTTCCTCCTTTAGTGATCCTAGTTCTAAAGTGCCCTTTAGCGAAAAGCCTCGCACCACTGTCGGCTGGAAGGGTCTCATCAACGACCCCGATATCGATGGCAGCTTCCAGATCAACAAAGGTCTCCGCACCGCCCGCAAGCTCCTCTGCGACTTGACTGAACTTGGAATTCCCGTTGGCTCTGAGCTTCTCGACACCATTTCACCTCAATTCATCGCTGATCGTGAGGAACTCCTCCATCATCATTACCGAGTTTCCGAACTAAATTCTACCTGTCAGTGATTTCCTGGGGTGCTATTGGCGCTCGCACTACCGAGTCTCAACTTCACCGCGAGCTCGCTTCTGGTGTCTCCTTCCCAATCGGATTCAAAAACGGAACCGACGGCAGTGTCGGCGTCGCCATCGATGCCATGCAATCTGCCTCGAACCCCCACGCCTTCATGGGCGTCACTGAGCAGGGTCTCGCTGCCATTGTCAAGACCCGCGGTAACTCTGACGTTCACGTCATCCTCCGCGGCGGTACAAAGGGCCCCAACTTCAAGGCTGACTCCGTCGGTGCCGCTGTTGCAACCATTGAGAAGAAGCGTGGCTGGGCTTCCATCATGATTGACTGCTCTCGTGAGTCCATCTCAATCACATCACCTTCCATGTCTCTCATCCCTTCTTCCAACAGATGGCAACTCTCAAAAGAACCACAACAACCAACCCCTTGTTGTGGACGACATTTGCGCTCAACTTGAAACAGGAAATCGCAATATCACTGGCGTCATGATTGAGAGTAACATCAACGCTGGAAGGCAAGATGTTCCCGACGAAGGCCCCGGTGCCCTCAAGTACGGTGTTTCGATCACCGACGCCTGCGTCGACTGGCAGACAACCATCAAAATGCTCGACAACCTCAACGAGGCTGTTGCCAAGCGCCGTGAGGCTTTGAGCAGCCAGAGCCTCTCCTCGTAAATGTGTCGGCACCCTTTTACCCCTCTGTAGATTCCATTTCCCTTTTCATTTTGCTGCATTCTGTGTATATTCAATTCTTGTTTCTAATCCAACATGCAAGGTGGAGAGTGGATTTTGCATTGCATCTAGTACTGGTGTATGTATATCAGTGATTGGTATTTATCCTTGTATAGACCAATCAAACTATAGATTTAAACATTGGCGTTTGAAGTCAGTAACATTGAGGGAGTATCATTCCAAATTCTCTGAAGTTCATGTGGAGCATCGTCAACTTGTGTGTCGTCTAAGTTTGCTGCGTTTGTTAAGCTAGAATGCAGGATTGCTATTCTTTAAACATGCTGAGTACAAGTATATGTATCATTGCCATCCATACATATCAAAGTTACGAAAAAAACTTTGCAATCGATCACACAGATCTAGATATCTGATCCGTCGCCTCGATATAGCAATTCCAATCCCCGATATGTTTGATCCGGTTCGAAAAAGGCTACTCACCGCCACTACATAGATGCGAAGTGATCGATGCGTGTACCTCAACGGGGTGCTCGGAGGCGTCATATCGCCATTAAATCACATCATAACCGGGGTCCTCGAACGTTGTTGCATCACACTTATCTACAAAGCGACTGTGAGTTCGACGAACGTGGTACACTAAAGCAGGGCACTAGCAGCACTACTGCTACCTGAGCCGGTGGCGTCTAAACCCCAAACGTGTATAATCTCATCCAACGATTTCGCGCTCCACCCCGAACCAAGGGCCGTAGTCATTTTAGTTCCCGTCCCATGTAACACCTCCTTGATACCCAAATCCAACAAAGCGGCGTCACTCGTGCCTTCCGGCGGTGGCACACCTAAACACTGTCTATGAGCGTCTTGAGCTAGCTGTCTTAGTACGACAAGCAATGTCGACACAGGCACGCCATTCCGCAGCAGATACCATCCCAACTGGCGCATAACCCCTAACTTCAAATCGTCCTCGGCATCAATCCTGCCTTGCCCTTCATCGTTCTCTGATGGAGTCGTGCCAGTAACAAATTCCCCTCTTGCATATTGTCCCAGCGCCCGGAGGAACGTCTCAGATCCCCGGACCGTCTCTAGCCGCCTGTCCAACGAGTACAATGCTCCAAGTACAGCCGTATCTCTGATGAGCGGTGGCCTCGGATTGTTGTTCGCCCTCCCACTAAACCTTCTATCATAAATCTTCGAGTAAAAGTCGGCCGCAAATCTCAAATCCTGCAATCGCAGATTGAAATACCGACTCCGAGGATTCATCGCCTTGTACTGATATAACGTCAAATGGGATTGCAGCGTCTGAAGCTTGTCCTGTAAAATACTGTCCAATAAAGCGGCATGACAGTATTTATGGAACAATCGCTCTTTGTCGGTGAAACTGTCATCGTCGCCCCTAGCGAGGTGGTCCGCAAAAGCCAGGAAAAGGACATCGTTTGAGAACGAGGTGATAAACTCGGATAAGTCGCTCGCCGGATGTATCTTTGTATCGGTGAGTTGAGGGAAATCTAGTGTAGCCGGATCGCCGGCAGAGGATCCAGACCGTACGAATAAGCTTCTACTGCCTTTCGGATCTTCGGTATAACTCAAAAATGCCGTACGCCTTTTGACATATAGGGTTTGACTCTTCAACAGCGCCTCCTTGTGTCTTGGAACCTGCTCTGTGTCAAGATAGAAAGGCCAATATCTCGGCGTGTCGACTCGTATCGAAACAAGTTTATCCATGTCTGGTATGAGCGTTGGGGATATCAACGTCACTGAAGTCTCCTTCTCCTTCTCCTCTCTGAACATAATCTTCACAGGCAAATAAACCACCTCTCCAGAATCCACATCTCTCGCAATCAAACATCTAGGTTCCACAGCTAAAGCCCACAGGTGACGTAATGCTTGCAAGAAACTTTTGTTGTCGGATGATACAGAATGGTAACGAGGGAAGAAAGCCGTGACGAGACAAGCAATGGCAGCATCTGACGTTCCAAGTGTGAAACGACCAGCGCCGAGGAACAAAAGTCCCAAAGCCATGTGCGTTGAGATATGGACACCGTATTTGAACCCGTGGTGATAACCAGATTGTTGGTATATGCCATACGCATACCTTAATCGTCGGAGACAGCTAATCTCACCAGTGCCCGCCATAACCATACTGAGAGAGATGGATATCAAATTCAAACCATCTCTTACAGCCGACCGCTTGATTCGAAGGTCGAAAGCAGGTCCTGAAGGAAGAAAATAAATAAGGACTTGATTAATTGACAAGCCCACGTTGGTGGTGGACAAGACGTACCACTGGTATAAGCCATTCTCGTGTACAGATCAAAATACCGTACAATGAGCAAATAGGCTTCCTGTCGTGCCGTACCCGCGTACTTCAAGCCGATCATGAAGCAACATCCAGCCAACACGTTATAATATGCCAACTCCATGGACTCATCAATTACTCTTTGATGCTTTGACTTGGCTTCGATCGCCTCCCGTATGCTCTGTGGTATCTGTGACATCAACCACTCGTTTGATGGCGCGATTTCGTTCCACATTATCAAATTCCTCGCAATCGTTCGAATTGTCAAGAAACTCGGCTGAATGCGGTTAAGCGCCAGAACAGTGTCAGGGATAGGAAGTAAATCAGCGATGTCTTGTCGTTCCGTCCGCAAATACATGAGCCCCAAAGCAATCGTTGCGGCTGGTGAAGTGAGGTTGACATCGAATGAAGCTTTCGTCTTCTTCCCAACCATCGGATCCGCATCACCATGAACTAAAGTCGTCAACCTCGAAAGCAGAGCCACATCCGCTGGTATCGTCGTCCCCTTTCCTAGCATGATCATCCCAAACGCAAGCGCCGCGGCATACGTATAAGCCTCCCTATGCTCATTACTCAAATCGGGCTGAACCAAGTCCTTCCTACTGATCTGATTCAAACACACTTCTGCCATCCTACGATTCTTCGTCCCAAGATAAAGCAACCCTACACCAGCAAGACCAGCAGCTTGGGTCATCAACGACACATTCAAATCAATTGAGGGTGTGGGCAGTAATGCCGGTGTATGAACAGCCAAGAGTTTCGTTACATGCTGGTCTGCACTCCCGATATTGGCAGCAGACAACCCAAGTAAAACTCCAATTGAGGTCAAATCGTGTTTCGGGGTGAGATAACTGAACGTGTGCCAGGTCATCATATGCTTGAGATGTCCCGTCAACCCGAGCCCGAGCAAGAACCCCGCGTGTTCCGGAGATAGCTCGGACGGTTTATTAAATGCAATCCACGAGCTCTCCACACCAGTCGCGGTTGGTGAGATACGTAAACCGGCAGCAACACCGTTATGAAACTCGCCCCAACTCATCGATTCAATAGGAATCTTTCCTGCTTCAGGTTGGACAGTGATGTTCAAGGGTTGAACACGAATCGTGAACTCGATTTTGGGAATTGTATAGGCCTCCCGAGTAACGGTAGGAACTGAGCCGAAAGTGAACATTGCACGACCATAGGGAAGCGCAAGCGTTCGTTCAGCCACGCGTATAACATGGTTCTGATGTTCCTTGGTTTGGTCGTGCTCACTATTCGGAATATAATTTCGTCAGTCAATTATGTACAATAAGCGAGGGTCTAGACAAGCTGTCATTACCTTAGATCAGGACGGTCGGCAATTTTGATAGACGTTATGGCAGATGAGCGCAACATGCGAGTCACCTCTTCCAGTCGACGGTCTTGACCAAATCGTATACTTGTGAATGCTTCAAGATCCAGTTCCACCCCAGTGACAACATCAACCTCTCCACCTCCGGCAGCACGGGCAGCAGACACAAAATGACTGATTGTTTGACGAGGTTGTCCGGGACTCTATGAAAATGTGTAACATGAGAAATATGAACATCTTAACAATATACCCATAAAAGACTCACAAGGAAGTCTTTCTTCGATTTGAACCCATCTCTATTGAATTGTTCAACAGTCTCATCAACTGACGCTGCAAGGTCATTCCTGCCGATCGTCATGTACGCTTGAAGCGGCCAAGCAGGTGGTGGGGCCAATTGACACGTTCTTGCAGCTTCTCGTATTGGCGCGGCAATTCCAAGAGGTAAAGAGTCAAGGAGTTTCTCTCCACGTCTTCCTATAAGGAGTAAAATTGCTCGTTCTGCCCTCGTACGTATGTCCGGAGTTTGGCCATCCGTCAGATATGAATAGAGTGCAGACAGATCACGAAGCGCGTTAAGTGGGTCCCTCCTTCCATACTCGTACGATGCTTGAACACCGAATCGGGCGGCAATCTGGGATGTATCGTGCCAAGGAACTTTCCACTCGGGATTGCTCAATCGACCGTAGAATATGGCAGAAATATCAGGCGGCCACACTGGTATTCTGTCGTCCAAGTGGGTTGTAGCTGATGAGTAACAGGATTCAGACAATTAGCAGCCGAAAAAGAACGAATGAAAATTTGTCAAATCACGTACGACATGTTGTAGCCAGTGGCCATACACCTGCCGGATCGGGTACAAGTCTTTGCCAGTAATCTGCCCACTCGGGTCGTACTTCCAAAGCTAGCCGGCAAATTACAGGTACAAGCTTTAGAACATCTTCATGCCGTGGAACAATAAGGCGTAAATATTCTGCGAACGTATGCAAAGCATAAAGCATCGGCGAAAGGAGTTTCGAAGGTCGTTTAGCCACATAAACAGGCCTTAGCGGTGGAATATCTGTCGGCCGACGTAATTTAAACAGCACAGGATCCTCCTTGAACTGCTGGTGCGAAGTGGATTGCGCGAGTCGATCCCATGGTTCGCTCAATTTTTCCACAGGTTCACTCTTCAGCTGAAAGACGGTATGGATCGCATCTGTCAAACAATCGAACTGGACTCCTTCCACCGACGATAATCCCTTGTGGCACCATCTCTCTAAAAAAGCACCATGAAGAATGAAGGAAGCGTCAGGTGTCAAGCACTGAGCAAGGACGGCGAGACATTCCTCCGTCAAGGGATCGTTGGGATTAAGGGGTAGATCAAGGCGGGCCTTACGACCATTGGCAAATGTCAAAGCGACTGAACACATTGCGACACGAGACACGTGGACTATCGGATTCAAAGTCCCGTCAACCTCAACATCCATGTCCGAGTTATTAGCAGAAGAGACTTGGCTGTCCACGACTTGGATAGGAATCTCGCGAAAGCCGTGTGTTTGAAGTATGAGGCGATGGTCGGGCTTGAGGACAAGTAGATCCCATGCAAATTCCCGAGTCGCGCGGATCGATGTGGAAGCGAGAGCAGAAAATTGAGATATATGTTCGACCTTCATCGTATCATCTTCCTTTAGAGATGCCTTGAGAATGTGTGCTGTTCGTGACCTGGGCAGTTGTATGGACAACAGACAACGTTCCTGTGTTCCATCGAATCGCTCGTCAAAGGCTGACAAGGTGATTTCCCGCCACGATTTTGCACTATGTTTATCAGTTTGCAAAATATGTAAGAGGATTAAAACTTACTCATCCTCGGCTATTTCCTGAGAATATAACCTCTCCATCCAATATGCAGCCTTCATCCTTCCGTGCTCAATAGGTATTTCGAGATCCTCGTCTACATGACCTCCGAACATCATGCGATCCATAATAACGTTGAGATCGTTCTTGGAAAGAGAAGATCGCTGGCCTTTTGCTGTGGTCGCAGCGGACCTCTGAGAGGATCCTCCTGTGACGAGTGACTGTAGAGTCGGGGCGGTGGAAAGGGAAGGTGCCATCCGTGGAAGGGCAGAAAGAGGTGGCATTTCGGGGAGAGGAACATCAAAGATATCGGCGGTAGGCGATAGTTCTGGTGATCGACGACCAGGAGACAAAGGATGGTGAAGACGTCCTGCGCCGTCGTAGATAGCTGATGTCCGCCTGCTCCCTGATCCGGGACCAGCCATTGAATGTCGCTTCTTCGGCTCCTGTGATCGATTTCTCGTGAGTGGCGTGGGGAGGTCTTTGGGTTTGAGATACGCATATTGCCAAACAGAAACCCTTCTCTGCTCGACGTCCACGGTAAGTGCAAACTGGGCTGTACAGTCCTTGCCCTGGCGAGTGACGGTGACGATCATTTCGGTGGATGGGATCGATCTGAGAGGTTTCGTCGAGTTTTCGTCTTCATCCTTCAAGGTTACCGACGTGCTACCCCACCCTCCCTGGATTCCTACCGTCAAACCGACTGCAGCAGCTTCAGCCAATGGACTGGTCATGGAAAATATGGTTGGAAGGACGGCCTCCCCTGTCAACTCTGCCTCGACGAATTCACTGGGTTCGAGGACACGCTGGATCATGACCCCATGCGGAGAAAGGGGCCAAGCCTTTCGGACAATGAACGGCAGGGAGAGAGAATACTCGATGCCATTCTGTAGAATGATTCTCCCAACGCTGCGTAGGAAGACAAAGATGGCGGGAACGAGATTTCGTTTGGACGCGACTTGCGAGGCTGCTGCGGTCTGTGCGCGGGCGAACGGACCAAACGTTGTTCGTTCTGAAGATGGTTTGTCTGATTTATGTGCTGATGGTGGGAGAGTTGGGGAAATAGTTGTGGAATCGCGGGGAATAGGGTCGATTTGTTCGAGCATTCCAAGGCATGCCCACTGGATGGTTTCGCTCTCCTGCTCAAATGACCATCGTCTCCTAATCACGCCACCCTGACTCCAAACAACAGTTGTCGCATTCCATGTCAGCTCACGACCATCTAGCTGAGTATCGTGATGGAAGGACGACTGGATAGTCGCGAGGTTTTCTGTGTCTGATCCACGGAGGGCGGAACGGATGGCCCGAAGTAACTTGGATTCACGAGCTGGATTACTGCATGACGGTGAATTCTGTTCGAGAAACTGAGCAGCTGCAGAGGAAGTGAGCGGCTGGAGAGGCAGGGATAGCGACCTGGCCATTGGAGAAAGGGGAGTGATCGCGTGCCAGGTACGCGCTGTTTGGCTGTATTTGTGTTCAGAAACTGACGCCCACAGGATACGCGCCCAGACAGACTTAATTACATCCGGTGCTAGCGCATTCAAGCTCCCAATTCCACGTTCTGGGGGGGGCTTACGTATCCGCAGCTCGATTCAGGGCTTTAACTCTAGCGCCGAACCACCATCAGGGCGATGCTATTAAGCTTTGTCCTCGAGGACGATGCCTTGTCACCAGTCTCTTAGCGTCTCCCACACCCCATGGACCCTTACTCGCCGCCATACTCGCCGTTGAACTACGTCTCCCCGACCAATCCATATGGCCACCACCACCACCAATTCTACTATGCAAGCCCACCTCATAACGGCCCTAGTCCTAACCTAATTCAGGTCGATGATGCTCAGTATGACTCGAATATCCACCCGTACTGGAAAGACCGTGTTGTTCCACGTCCGGGCTTCCGTTCGTCTCGAGCACTCGGGCCTGCGGCAGAAAGCAACCGTATTGTCATAAAGGACCCTAAGGCATTGAAAAATACTCAGACAAAACAGCTTTTTCCTCCGCGATCCCTCAATCAATCAAATCAGCAAAAAAGCCCAATACAAAATAAAGAAAATCACAAAATCAAAACCAAAACACCAGAAATACAGCCAACACTGGTACGCACATGAGAGTCTCCCTTGTGGCGTCACTCACTCTTCATTGATCAGCCAAAAAACCATGGACTCGACAAATATGTACGTAGGTTGTTGCTCATAAGCGCTCAATGCTAATTACGCCTTAGGCGCCTTCCTTCGTTCCTCAATGTCTCAAAAATATACAAAAAGCCATGCATCAACTCGAACCTCTACCTCCTGTTTCTCCCTTTCCACCGCCAGACTACTCCTCCAGCTTCTGTCTTCCGCACCTTATTGAAGACAGGTCAAGCACGCTTCTTTCCCAACCGCCACCTACCTCCAACGACGGAATCCCCCCTCTTGAAGCAGCCCGCTATCACGAACACTGGTATCCCATCCTCCAAACAGAAGTTGATTGCCTATGTACTCAGAGAGCGAATATCGTACTCTGGGGTATCAAAGACCTGAAAGCGACGAATTGGAAGCGTAATGAGTTTTCTCTGGTCGTCCCTGGATTAAGAGAGAATTACCCTCGACTTGATGCAGGAGATTTGGTCAAGATGCGACTGGTGATCCCTTCGCAGAATGGATTCACAGAACCGTTTTTCAAGACTGGAATCGCGTTTGAAGCTAGGGTCATCGCTTCTCAAAAAAGAGAAGGCGTTGTCCGTACGTTAATCTACTTCCCTCGTGGTACACATCCCCATGTAGCTTTACGCAGATCTATACGCCCCTCCTCTCGAAGAATACGTCCACAATTCCTTCATAGGAATAGCACTCTACCTCGCTCAAACGGAAGACCATATCCCATTCCAACTACCTCTCACGTTCAACATCTCTTTTCTCGTCAACGCTCGCCCTTTTTGTCTTATGGAATCCGCCCTGGCTGATATCGACACCATCATGGGGGACCTGAGCGCAGAAAGTAATCTAGCTACCAGATGGCTTTTTCCTGAGGTCGAACATATTGCGAATACGCCTCCACGATGGATTTCGGAAATTCGTTCTTTGCGTGATGGGTTAAGTTGGAAAGATAAGGATTTGAATGAAGAACAAAAAGTATGTGGTCTCTCAGTGTCGCCCAACGTCCCATCGCTTACTTGATACTTCAGCACGCTGTCTCATCAATTGCTTTACGCGAATGGCCTGTACCATATCTCATATCCGGTCCTGCAGGAACCGGCAAAACCAGGCATGTTTACCTCGCCCTCCCAGACTGATTTTCATTTGTTCATTGATTCAATCGCAGAACAATCGTCGAAGCAGTCCTCCAAATTCTTTCAGTCCAACCAAACGCTTGTATCCTTCTATGCGCACCATCAAACCCGGCAACAGATACACTCGTCTTACGACTCCGTAATTCTCTCAAACCGACTGAAATGCTTAGATTGAACGATCAAGGACGAACGTTCAATCAAGTTCCGTCTAAGCTCTTGCAGTATTGCTGTACGTCCTATCCTACATTGTTTCGAACTTTTCTGGAAGTGCTCATTGATGGTTGTGTATTGTAGATATTGACGCGTCCGCCGAGAATAAGTTTTCCATCCCGCCTTTTAAGGAACTCATGAAATACCGAGTTGTCGCTTGTTCTTGCGTTGATGCGAATATTCTTGCAGATGCTCAATGTACTAATCATGCACTTATGAGGTTGGAGAGTGAAGTTATCAGTGCTATACATCCACATGCGATGCAGGAAGTGACGGTAAAACCACACTGGACGCATTTACTGATTGATGAAGTGCGTATATCGTGTTTTCATTGGGTATGTTTTGATGACAGTGTTTTTTGTAGGCTGCGCAAGGCTCTGAACCGGAACTTTGTATTCCTATCTCTGTTGTAGCGACCGAGTCAACAGCACCACTTTCAGAGGTACCAATTGGGAGTAAAGTTGAATTATCACAATCACAACTCGTACTATGCGGTGATCGTTTCCAACGTACGTCCCTCACAACCCTCACCCACTCACAAACTCTCGTACCCAACGATTCTCTAAAACAGTCGGACCAATCGTATCCTCCTTCGAAGCACGTAAAGCCGAACTCGACATGTCACTTCTCCAACGACTCTTTGAACGACCACCATACTCCGACATCAACTCGACAATCAAGTATTATCGACCTCATGCACATTTGAGGAAGAATTATAGAAGTCATCCTGCTATTCTGATGCCACCTTCGGCGTTGTTTTATAGTGATACGTTGGTTCCGTGTGCGAATAATGGGAGAATTGTGTGGAGTGGGTTGAAAGGAGAAGATGGTGGTGGTAGTGATGGAGAAAAGGGAGGTGGAGGAGGGAGTGGGGGAATGTTTCCGGTTAGGATTGTTGGTGTTGAATGTGTAGAGGAAGGTGTTGATGAGGCGCGTATAGGTTCTCTTTCTGCACAATCATTCCCAACTAATGAACCATCTGATAGAAATCCACGTGGTACAACCCAGGCGAAATTCAAGTCGTAATGCGTATCGTCAAATCCCTCATGCTAGAAGCCGACTCTTGCGATCCACCGCTTAAACCAAGGAATATTGGTATTATATCACCTTTTCGAGCACAGGTTTGGAAATTACGTGAGATATTGAGAGAAGAGAATTTGAGAGATGTGGATGTGGGTACTGTTGAGGTGAGTTTCTTTTTTTGGGTCCCTTGAGTGCCGGGATTGGTGGAGGAAGTGCTGAGGGGGATTCGCGTTCTAAGTTGGAAAGTCGAGATCCGTAATAGTAAAAGCGAATCTGTCGCTTCGCTTCGGATGGAGGCTTCTTGTGGGTTTCTTTTAGCCTTGACGCGCAGCAGTCCGATGACTTCCATTCTCGCATCTCCTGCGTGGCAACTGAACCGACGGGTGTCGACCTTATGCCACTGGCTTGCTGATTCTTCGTCCTTATAGGATTGGCAAGGAAGAGAAAATAGGGTTATTATCGTTTCTTGTGTACGTTCAACTGCCAGATTCTTGGAGGACGATTTCCAGAAAGGTCTTGGGCTGTTTAAAGAACCTAAACGGTACGTCTTCCGCCTGGAATGACAACAGAGTGAGCAGACTAATGTCATACTTACTGTGCCTCGGATTAATTTTTGATTACCTACGGGACGTGAATCATTTTGATCACTGATTAATGAACTTAGAATGAACGTTGCTATTACGCGCGCTAGAGAACTTTTGATCGTCATTGGAAATCCGAGGCTCCTTGAACAAGATTCGTATTGGAAGCCGTATCTCCAGTTTGCTCTTCGAAATAACTTGTCAGTTTGCTTTCAACACATAATTTGACGGTTGACTCCTTGATTGATCTGTCGTGCGCTGGTTTGTATTTGGATAGGTACGAAGGGCCTGAACTCGATCTCGAAGTTGATGGGAATTACATTTCGAAGTTGGAGTGAGTAACATTTAGATTTCTGTGTCGGTGATTTTGACGCGCCTTTTTTTCTGTTGGAAAGGGCGGCGCTTGTTCATGCTGGAGCGGATGGAACGGTTGATCCTGAGAAATTCGGGGCTCTTGTGGCGGGTATCGTAGCGGGTGAAGTGTTGAGAGAGGAACCGTAAGTTTGGGTATTAATTGTAGGATTACAAGTGTACAATGAATGTACATTCTATACTTGTTATGATACGTGACTAGGACTACAGAACACGTCGAGGCGAAGGAGGGATCAACTTGCTCAAAGAGAGTATGCAGGTAATTCTTCGTCGACCTCTCCTCTAAGTCCCGATCCACTAGCAATATTTCCACCAACATGTCCCTCAATCTTCCACGCCCACTCATTACCGTCTTTCCATTTAAAATAATCGCCACCAAAATTAACATCAAAGTCACATTCACCTTCAACGCCAACAGCAGCGAAAACGTCAAAGTTCTGGCGAGGTAAATAGAGACCATTGAACGCTTCTGGAAGACGACAACCATTGTGAGTGTAGAATAAACTGCCTGTCGTGAATTCGTATCCACAGCCGATGGTATCGCCTGGGTTGATTCGTGTGCGGTCTGAGGTATAGTCGCGTCCGCCGTCTGGATCTTCGAAGAATTTGCGCATGTCGTCGAGATGCAGACCTGCACTCTGTCTGTTCCAGCCTGGAAGACGATATTCTGGATATGGTCGACATGCAGTGCCTAGGTATGGTAGTCAGCATCAAGCTCCTAGGACAGAGTGAAGAGCACGCACCGACTGCGATGCATTTCTTCATACGGTGAATCTGAATTTCGTAGTAAACTCCTGTCTTTCCGTATGTGTCGTACAACCCGGCGAGGATAGGTAGATCGCTCATGAGACAGACGTCGCCACATTCGGGTGTAGTCTGGACCTTGACGACGCCTGGACCGCCTTTGTTGTCGTTGGAGATGGTCCCGGAGAACCTGGATAGACTTGGGTATTCGATTCCCCAGGCTCGACCTCCGTGAGATTGGATACGGTCGATGATGTGCGATGGGAGGAGGCGAGGAGGACTAAGTGGGTGAGTCATGCAGAATTCTTCTCCGGCTTCGTATTCGTCCCCAGGTGCGTCGCCATATTTGCCGTATTGGTACTAGAGTGTGAGGATATGTGGTTAGTCCATTGTTTTTTTTAATGTAGACTGGGATGGGATACGTACAGATCTCTCGGGCGCTGGTGCCCATTCTGGTGGCGCAACGTCGGGGTTCCTTGATGACGAGGTAGCGCGATGGTCTTTGGTTTCTTCTATCTTCTTGGACTTCTTGAAGAATGAAAGCATTGTAGTGAGGTGCAGTGGTGGCGAGGCACGGCTACACAGGGTTTATATGGGACATGGAGGAGGCAGTGTATGTATTATATGATGGCATGCCAAGTGTGATTTTTGTAGGTCCTTCATTTTTGTTCCTTGACTCTTACCCCATTCATGCTTTTCTGTCCAACGTGTGCGAACCTCCTCGTCATCTCTTCTGACACGGGATACAATAAGTGGGCGTGCAACACGTGCCCGTATGAATTCCCTATTTCCAAGCAGGTGCGTCGTTTTGTCGTTTTGAATGGTTTCACAAAGGAAGTTGATTTTTTGTGAGGTTAGATGACATCGAGGACGAGACTGAAGCGGAAAGAAGTGGATGATGTGCTTGGAGGAGAGGAGACGTGGGCTCATGCAGATCAGACTCAAGGTGCGTCGCGGTCGGTTTTGGCAGCTTTGCTGGCGCTGACTTGTGTTACGTTTTCAAGCATCGTGTGATAAGTGTAACAATGACAAGGCTTATTTCTATCAGCTTCAGATTCGTTCTGCTGATGAGCCCATGACCACTTGTGAGTATTCTCTTTTGTTTTGTGGTGTTCTGGGGCTAATGTTCGTGTAGTTTATCGGTATGTAGTGGCACTCTATCCTGCGCTGTGACTCTGACTCGTGTATGAAGATGCGTCAACTGTGCACATCAATGGCGCGAAAACTGAATCCTTGACCCACGCCGTCACGATCTTATATCTCTACGCTGCTGGTCAATGCCTCTCCACTCGCGCTCAAGGCTCTGCCGACTGCCAGTTTGGGACGCCGGCTCCGACCCTTGGTCCTCTCCCCCCTATGATAGAATTCTGAACGTATCGTCATATGGTCAAGAGGAAGGAGGATATGCGATGATTGCTGGATTCTGTGATCGTTATATACGAAATACCGCGCCAACGGCTGTCATCGTTTAGAATTATCCTCTATATCATCTCGGTTCTTGCTTTGCTTGAGAGCGAAATTCCTGTTCCGATTCGTCGCTATCACTGACTCATTTACTGTAGATGCGCACAAGCCTTTTGATGTCCTGGCCTCCGAGGCTTTAAAAGGCGCTGACCTCTGCTCGATTCCCAAATTCACTTGTTGCCTCTTGACCACCATCATCACCAGCACCTCCGCGCGCAAGAGTACGCCCAACTATCCTCGCCTCATGTCAGCCCTTTCATTGTGATTTTACCCCCAGCCATCATTGACTTTGTTTTCATCTCAATAGGTCCATACGCAAGGCTTGCACTGACCTTCCCATTGACGTACTTGTCGATATCTTTGATCAATACATTGAAGATTTAGCAGATCCAGTAGATTACAAGACTATGGCCAACCTCTGCTCCGTTTCCCGAAACTGGAGACTAGCTGCGATATGGACCCCTCGGTTCTGGCGCAAGTTAGAACTGGCTCCTGAGGCGGGTTACCCTCCTGCTCCCCTGCTTGCGATCTGGCTAGAGAGATCTGCCGGGTTAACCATTACCGTTGCAATTTCAAGTCCCGATCACGATATATGCGTGGATACCGATGTCGATCTCCAATCCCACGTCAAGCACACCTGCGCTGTTCTTTCCGCTCACATCCATCGAGTCTTATTTATTTTCGTCAGGCATTTCGAGCCTCCTGGTCGTGCTCTTCTTGGAACCCTGTTCTCTCAATTGC
Source organism: Leucoagaricus sp. SymC.cos (assembly GCA_001563735.1). Taxonomy (NCBI): domain Eukaryota; kingdom Fungi; phylum Basidiomycota; class Agaricomycetes; order Agaricales; family Agaricaceae; genus Leucoagaricus; species Leucoagaricus sp. SymC.cos. The sequence continues at coordinate 265,878 of KQ962726.1, forward strand.
CTTTGCATCTTGCTGATAGCCTGGTCGACGCCAATATTCTCGTAGGCTTTTCAACAGAGAGGGATCAAGTCTTTCGTACCTTAGGATAGGCACCGATGCTTCGCCATTTAACGATATTATGGCCTCTTCCTGAGGACATGAAATCGCTTGATCATCTTGATGGGAGTCGCCTCACGCGCTTGGAACTCACTGTTCCCCTATACTGGAATACGATTGTCAAATTCCTTTCCCATTGCCACTCGCTTGTCACTCTCGATGTTGATTCACATCACGGCTTATTTCCTCGTGGCGAGAACGTGGCTGCTTTGCAGTTGCCGTCTATCGACCTTTCTCAATTGTGCAAACTCGCTATATGCGGACCATACTGCGCTTTAACGATCTTGCCTAGACTCAAATGCGTGAATCTTCGTATCCTTTCGATCACCATACGCAACGGGACATATATCGGAGACGTACATCCAGAACACTTTTCCCCTCTCTTGCAATTTTTCGAAGGCGTAAGCCCGGTTCGAATCTTCACCTTGGATGCTCCTGCCTTCCCAGTGGAAACTATCTTCGACTTCTGCAATCTGCAGCGAGTAGCCCAAATATACCTTTTACGGGTATCATTTCTCGTCAGCGACCATCCTGATCTAGTGGAATCGCTGTTTCAACAGCTCGCTGCTTTGCAGACGGAAAACGCGGGGCCCTTTTTTTTGTTCGCATCGAAGTATTGTAAAGGCAAGGTTTCCCTGCGCTGGGAGAAGCAGGACGGCTTGCAGGAGGCACTCTTATCCACGTCTAGCTCTGTGAATCTGTGGCAAATCTACTCGGCGTCTTTCGATCGAGCTGAATTCAAGTGGAAAACTATCAACTGCTACGCAGATCTTATGAATTCCTCTACCCAAAAGGCCCGTTAACAGTTGACAGAAATTTTTGCCATGCCATTTTCCTTTTCAAAAGAAAACTCGAACTTTCTGCTCGGACATACTTTCATGTGCTTATGGATCGCTTTCGTATTCAAGTCTTCTTTCTGGCTTTTCGTCTGTTAATCATCATGGGGCGCGTGAGGTAGAAGGGCTCATTAGCTCATAGAACGTTCAATTTCCCATTTACACTGTACTGAAATAGCCTGAACAATGTGTTTCGATCACTTCTGGGCTGCCTTGCTCAAAACATTTTTCGAAACAGACCCCTATGCCGCACCACTGGTTCCCGGACACCTAAGCCCTAAACACCTACAGATGCTATCGAGAGCTGCAACCGCCTAGAGCTCCGACACTCTATCCACAGTATTTAGGGGGGGCGCTTATAAAGCTAAGGAGGACCTGCCACCAAGATGCGAGTGAACGGGTGGGTGGGACTCAGACGCTCCGAAGGTTCCTTCTCGCTCTTTCGTCGGGTCTTGCCCGGATACTACTGATACATCTTGAATTGCTTGATAGATCAGAATCGTATCAGTGCTACTCTGAGCTCCTTTGAATCGATATTTTCACTACATCTTAGGATACTCCAGGGTCAACTCAAATGCCCTGCACTCCTATTCGAAGGATATTAGTCTCTATGCCAGTAACAGCTTCACTGGGAGCTTTGTCAATAAGATCCTACTTGCAATACGCAACCCTCGACTGAATCAGAAAGGACAGACCGGAGTTGTAGGCGATAATTTGGATACTGCGTCATGAAGTCGAGAGAAAAGAGGGCATATTTTTCGAACGTTGGCTTGGATCTCGCTTATTCAGTGGTACTTCATCCCTTCCTCCGCCGTTTGGATGATAGGATAATCGGGTGCCACTTGTTGTCTGCCCCAAAAGACCCATTTTTCTCCCACAAGCCTTCCGAATAGTTAATAACTAAGTAAATACAGAAGTTATCCCACAAGATCGTAGACTTGCCATCGTTGGTGAAGGAGGATGTGTATCACGGAATTGCCGGTGAGGGCCGAATACTCGATTCTTGCGGCCTAGAGGTACGGTCACTAGTTTAATAAGCGTTCGTTTGGTGCGTCTCTGTCATGAACCTAGCCATCGAAGACATCAAACAACTCATTTGATTAGCCCAGACAAAGTCTATTCTTCGAAAAGTGCCTCGTGCAACGCTATTTGCCGTACTGCCTTCTTTCCACCAACGCTATTATCAACGTCATCGTCATCTTCAGCGCCAGCACCGACAACAGCGCGCAATAACTTGACAACCAGTAAAATCCCCATTTGCCTGCTTGCTCTATGTCAGAGCTATGCTACATACAAGGGTAGGACACTGGAACACACGCAATACTCGTCAAGGTTACTAGCAACAGCAGCAAGAGTGGAGATTTTTGGATCGACGAGATCATTTGTTGACCAAACCCGGATCTATCGTTGTACGATAAACTCAAAGTTCACCTGGATTGCGACAACCCTACCGTTCGTTACGATGACCACTGGAAAACAGGGGACAATGGTCCAGGAAGTGCAACGAGAGAACCAAATTCTACTTGAGATCGAGTGTCGGTGGTTGCGTGTTTTTAAGTAGTAAACGTGTTCTGGATTATTGCTATTGTTATCTGGTCATTACCAGGGATCTCCTTCAAATGGGTCGGCTTACCGTTGGATACCAATACCTACGATCAATGTGTTACTCAGTGGTTTGATGGAGGAACACCATATATGTTCTTCGGGGGACCAAGAAAAACTACGAAAAGTTCATTCGATTTCAAAACCCACAAACTCTTTGTCACTTTTCTGGGGTCAAGTGGGACAGCACCGTTAACACCTACCCGCTTGGATATTCAGAATAGAACAATAAGTAACATCGTTGAAGGGGGTGGCCCACCAAATCAATCAATCCCCTTGAAGCGCCATCACTGCCGCCGGCTACTACTTCATCGTCCGCATCTGATGGCAGCGGGAGAACATCCTCATTGCCAATCAATCCGTCGGCAAGTGAGCCTTAACCCCAGTCCCCATTGCCGTTCAATTCGGTGACCCCGGTGTCACCAAACTTATCAACCGAATTAACCACCGCAAACCCCGAACAAATCGGAAATGATCCTTGGAGCTGTGATTGGTGTGATAGGGTTTCTTTTCTTGTTGGCTGCGACCTATGTGTTTTAGAGACACAAAAAATTCAGAGTGTGCAGTCAAGCAACACGTCTGCTCGCCTCTTACAATCGTCTTCTCACTTGTTCGCTCGACTTTCCAACAGCAACAGCAACAGCAACAGCAAAGGGAAGAATTTGCCGATATTTGCTTCGCAAGTTAACAGGGACTGGGAGAATAATGCAGGAGAAGCTAATCGATTGCAGAGAATGGTGGCTGGCATGCTCAGACGTTAGAACCAAGCGGTCAGGCGGAGTTGGTACATCTGAAAATCCTTTGATCCACTTTGGAGGTAGCGAGTGGGCCCTTGTGGAAGGTTTTGCATTCAGTCACACAGACAGTGGCTTGCGGGTGGAGGTCCATGACGGCAATTAGGATTGAGTTGCCCCACTATACAGCCTATTGATAAAAAGCTCGTACGTACTTTCGGACCATGGGAGGATTTGTTGGTAGTGATTTAATGGCATGAGTCAGTTTGGACGGAATCCAAGGTAAATCTCATAAGGAATACAGATCGAATAGATGACACATGTAGAATGCTTACTCGAACAAGTTGGATTGAACAACATCGTCTGCCGTGGAAAGAGAGGTGCAGCCCAAGGACCTGGACTCAGTGGATGGGCCCTGGCCCAGTCGACTGGCGACCATGAGGCACGTGATCGCGGCGTCTTGGAAATTGGAAGAGGTTTGACGCGCTGAGCATCCTCCTTTGCAGTGTGCAGAACACAAGCTGGCGTCCCTCCTTTCTTCTTCCAGGTCCTGCCTCAGGGCAGCTCTCATAGACATAGACAATGTTCTCGTGACGCGCAAAACATCGTCATCTGCTCGGCAAATTTCAAGCCCTTTTTCAAAACCTCAATCCCACCGCGTTCCCGACCTTCGTATCCGACGCTACGTATACAGTCAGCAGTGCCCACGTAGATTCTATCACAGATACCCACTGCGCCAGCAATCCAATTCCGCTTCTCTCAGCCCTCCGTATGGTTCCCGTCCTTTCGAAAACTATGAGCCACTCTCGACAAACGGTACAGATGTGCTAGTCGCAGCAGAGGACTCGTGGCTCCAATATGCCAAGCCAAACGAATTTAAAGACGCATTTCCGCTTGACTGGAAAGAATACGATCCTACCGTCGCCCCCCCTCGTTTTGACTGGCGTAAACGCGTATCCTCCCGCGTTCGTTTGCCGTTTTCTACACCAACGACCAGGAAGAACTATCCAAGGCGGAAGATACCTATCTTGCAGCCAACACAGCCCGAAGAGCCTTATTTTGATCCCATAAACAAGTACCACAATCAGTGCGTCGGTTGATTGTTCCGCAGGGGCTCTCGTCCTAACCGCTGTGTCCTAGTTTCTTGCCTTTGTTGGAAAGCGAGGAAGCTGAAAGCCGCAACGACATCATGGAGCGTTTGTCTACTTGGTCGCTTGCGAGGTTGTGCCAAGAGGGTTATTGTCTCACTGATGTTTCTGCGTACTGGTACCCGGCCAATCAATACGGCAAGCCCATTGCTGCTTTTCATCTTGGTCCTGGGGTTGTATTACCAGAAAACCTGAAATTCGAGTGCGTAAATGTGGTCGTATATTGCCGCTTATTTTGTTGATATTCCGATTGCAGGAATGGGTCGCAGATCATGGTTTCGAGGGTAGACCCTCTAGAGGAATCGCCATACAAGGGGTCTGTTGTTGAGCGAACCAAGAGTCATCTGAAAATCACCTTTCCTTCTGGCTTCGAGTGCGAAGGACTCTGGCGACTTGATCTTGATCGGACCAATTTCATTTTCGAGCGGATGCGAAAGGCTATCTCGGCGCTTCATTATGATCTTGATGCCCTCGAGCGAATACCTTGCTCGAACGATCAAGAGAATATACTTCTCGGAACAGGTCTTAAAGACATCCTGTTGCAATCTGGTGATCCCTCAAGAACTCTTGCCCACGACCACCACGAAATTCACGGCTTACAAGCTTCAGAAGATATCTCCTATCCGAAGGAAGCTCTCTCACATGGCGTTCAAGGATCCTCCGTGAAAGACTTCGAAGGTGTATTCAAGGACGATATGCGAATTCAAAGTTGGGCTGAGAGGTACTCTCGAGATGATCCCTTGGTTGTGGAAGGCGATCCCGATCTCAGCCACCTCAACAAGTCACAAATCAAGGCAATGGCAACTATGATTGGGAAACGTATCAGTCTTGTGCAAGGGGTGAGGGTTTCAAATTGGTCGCCACTCCATGATTCTAACTATTGTCGTCAGCCACCCGGCACTGGAAAAACGAAGACCATCGTTGAAACCATCAAGCTTTTGAGGGTAAGTCACCTAGTAGAAATTTTACCGGGTTCTAGACTAACTTTGGTGTAGACTCATTTCGAAGTGCCTTTCCCCATCATGGTTTGCACATACACCAACGTTGCGGTCGACAATCTCGTTGAAGGATTCGTCAAAGCCGGGCTCAAGCCTCTACGTGTGGGGTTCGGCTCTCGCATAAGACGATCCCTCAAGGATTATTCATTGGATTATCTCCTATCACAACACCCTCTTCAGCCGCTCTGTCTTGAGACTACTGTTGCTCTTGATCGGCTGGAAAGTGAAATATCAGATTTGACCTCTCAGCTGTCGGCTACACTCAGAAAGATAGAGGCGGGAAACACGAGCAAGATCCTGAAGCAACGGGCGGAGAACATGTACCGAGCGATGGCAATGAAAGATCGCCAGCAAAACCAGCTCAAGGGCAAGATTTTTGGGCTGCAACAGGAAATGTTGCATGATATTGTCAAGTCTGCCGATGTTGTAAGTGTTCTGATTCTATCCTTGTTTTCCGAGAGTCGGATGGTTGGCTCTAGCACAAAATTTTACTTTCTGTGCAATAGGGGGCGGGTGCCGGTATTACTTTGCACTTGAGCTTACTTGATTGAATCGCATTCTATTTTCACCACAGGTCTGTACGACTTGCATAACATCTGCGAGTAATGCTTTGAACGTTTCCGACTTTCCGGTCGTGTTTATCGACGAAGCATCGATGTCCACGGAGCCTGCAAGTCTAATTCCGATCATGAAAGGGGTGAGTGTATTTCGTGCTCGAAATCTGGGCGGTGGTTTAGCTGATGTTCGTGAATCACTCACTTATGATTGCTTCGACCGCTTCTGTATTGTCATGAACAACGGGGATTGAACGGGTTACATTATTGGGTTTGGCTTGGTTGCCTGGGAGCCAGTCTCGACACCTGGCACTGATTGGGGATCACAAACAATTACCTCCCGTCATTGTTAGTCAGGAAGCACAGTCACAAGGCCTTGGAGTCAGTCTGTTTGAGAGGCTGACAGTGGAAGGCAGTAAGTCATCTACTGAACTCCACAGATTTATGTCTTCTGCGTGAGACAAAGAGATTAATCCAAACTTTATTAGCTGTTCCTTCTGTTATGCTGGACATTCAGTATCGGATGCATCCTTCGATATCTTATTTCCCTTCTTGGGAGTTTTACAATAATTCGATTCAAGATGGAACCAAGGACCAGGAAGGAAATGTTGTGAGCGGGCTGGAACCACCGCTGTCGTCGACACATCTTTTGCAAGGGGATGTAAAAGAAGGGACGCGATCTCGACCATCTGTGATCTTCTTGGACCATATAGGAATCGAGTCCATGGAGGGAAGGAGTCGAGTGAACCATCATGAAGCGCAGATCGTGGTGAGCCTGGTGGAAGATTTGCTCGTTCATAATCCAGTGAGTTCCTGAAGACGTCGGGTGTCAGGTTTCTTTGTCAGCGAATGAGCGACTGATACGTTTCTTCTTTTTCCTTTTATTGCCGCAGCAACTCCGAGGACAGGATATAGGAATCATCGCACCCTACGTAGCGCAAATCAATCTCCTGAATCGGTTATTGACGGTACATGAGGCATATCGACAACGATTTCAAGAAGTCCTCGGGAATCAGCGATACACACAAATGAGAGATGTGGAAGTGAAGACGGTGGATGGATTTGAAGGAAGAGAGAAGGAGGTAATTATCTTTTCAACGGTTAGGAACAATGAAAATGGGAAGATTGGGTTTTTGGCGGATCGGAGAAGATTGAATGTGGGATTGACGAGGGCAAAGCGGGGGCTTTTCGTCGTGGGGAGCATGCGTACGATTGGTGGGCCTGGATTTGCTGGAGCTGCGGCTATTGGATCGACAACTATAAAGACCGAAGTGGGAAAACGGAGTGGAAAGGGACAAGAATCTTGGAGACGGTATGCAGAGTGGCTCGCTCGAGAGGGATTGGTGCTCAGGCTAGTTGGGGAGAAGCTCAATCGGACATTGTATGGGAATTTGCGAAGGGAGACTGTTGGGATGAAACTCAAGACTTGAAGGGATGATGATGGAGACGGTTTAATGACTTCTATTAGCCGCAGGTTCCTCGTTGACATGATTACGGTTGTTGGGTTGATTTGCAAAGACGTGACGCGCCTAAAAATGACAGGATGCATTTGTGGGTGTAATTGTGGTGCCAGTGGGTGTTCCTTAATCAGCATTTTGGCTGGGAGGCCCGGATCTGTAGACGGAACCTTCCCCGAAAGTGCCTCTGATACGCGGACTGGAAACTCACCTCTGGCGTCTTCGCCCAGAGTCCCCCCTCAAAACCCGCGGATAGGACATCTGAAACGGAGAAAATTCATTTTATGGGTGCTCAGACCGAAATCGATGTACGTAGCTTATCTAGAGCACCAAAATCCATTCACTATCTTTTCTGAACTGAGACCAGGACGGTGGGTAATTCGGCTGGGGGGGGTTATGTTAGGGTATGTTCCGTGATCCTCAGGTCTGGCTCATAAGCGCCTATATTAAGGCGTCTCGGGAGCCAAATGAGCACTCGTCTATGTATAAGTGTCAATGGTGACAATTTTCGTGACAAAAACTTCGGAATCGATTTCGCCTCCGAGCAATAACAGGACCATGAATCCTATAGAGGCTGTGTCCAAAATCACCGATTTGGGGGCCCAGATGTCCGAACCAAAACCTCCCAAAATTCGTCGGCGGGTATCCGAACCAGCTCTGCCAGAGGCCGTCGAGGTATCCGAACCAGGAAACAGCCTCCAAAATATGTAGAAAAATTGCTAAAAATCATATTCGTGGGTTTCTACGTTTTCACGTTGATACATCACTAGTCTACAAAGATCCTGTACACTTATTTCTTCCTTTGGAGAAAAACAGTTCGCCGGCGGGTATCCGAACCAGCTCTGCCAGAGACCGTCGAGATGTCCGAACCAGGAAACAGCCTCCAAAATATGTAGAAAAAAATCGCTAAGAATCATATTCGTGGGTTTTTATGTTTTCACGTTGATACAGCACTAGTCTACAAAGATCCTGTACACTTATTTCTTCCTTTGGAGAAAAACTCACATCATCGCCGAAAATTGTAATATGCCCGCCTCCAAGTCTTCGAGCTGCTCAGTATCTTCACGAGATATGACAATATTCATTTCATCCTCTTCATCCTCAGGCTTGTTCTCTTGAGTATAACAACAAACTCCTGAGGAAGAACGTGTGCAAAAGCCTTTGTCTGAAATTCATTTCATCCTCTTCATCCTCAGGCTTATTCTTGAGTATAACAACAAACTCCTGAGGAAGAACGTGTGCAAAAGCCTTTGTCTGATATGGCAATGTCAGCAATCCTACTGAGTGGAAAAGGCCGCATATGACTGGGTTGAAAACCTGTACGCTGATTCGAGATGCAGCTGAAATACTGGATAAAGATGTGATTGCAATACATGCCTTGCGTTCTTGCCCTGCAGTCCTTATTGTTTGCCTCTTCGATCCACTCTTATGGATTGAAGTCAACTTTCTCCGCCTCCTCAATGTCCATTGTCAATTGGTACCAGGGGCAGTAAGTTGCTGTGTTGAGGGTGTACGGTTTCGAGGTAGATGCACGGTTGCACATGTGCTGGCATCCATCTGCTATCTCTCGTTCATCAATTCGCGGATCAGTTACGTCGGAGCGCCCGTGATCTTAATGAACCCGAGTACCTATGACATCCACATCCACACCACTCTTCTCTCCACGCCTCGGCTGCCATTGCTGTATTGTGATGTATACTGCTCCATTCTTATGCTGTCCTGCTACCCACTCTTCGCGTTTTATTCATATTGTTCAATTTATTGTGCAATTGCGCATGTTTTCGTTCTCTATATTTCATCTTTGGTCTAACTTTCCGAGTATCTCTCTCTTGTTCCTCCTCACTGCCTTGATGATGTACTTGTATTGGACATTCAGTAGCTTATGCTTCGACCTCCCTGTGTTTGAAAAAATCGCATTCTTACTCTCATTTTAGTTTAACTCTTCTTTCTATTTCTCTCATCTTCTTCGAAGAATTCATGCGAAGTTCGTATTTTCTATTCGTATATAAGTCGTGTGAATCATGTATTACTTCTTCAGCCAATCTTAC
>KQ962726.1:287469-297907 GCA_001563735.1 Leucoagaricus sp. SymC.cos
ATCGAGCGGTCAGACATGCTTATTTCCACCTCTCTCCTCATTCCAACTTGTTACTGACTCGATCCGTTCCTGTTGTCTCCAGATGCCCTTCGCCGAATTGTGCGGCACATAACTTTGGGTGAGTTTGCGCAATGTCTGATATATAATACCTTTCGCCACAATTGTTTTCTTTCTCCCCTCGGACGCCATGCTGACGGACAACTTTCCTTGCATGATCCTTCACAGGCGTAACCTCTCTTGCATTGGCTGCGGATGTCCCAAGTCGACCCCTACGCCCAGGCAACAACAAAGCCAACAGCCTCAGCAGCTCTATTCGTCCTCAAACAACGCTCTGCTTCGACCCGCCCCCTCCCCAAGGTTTTATAATCCCCTAAGTCACACTGCGCCTGTGCGTACAGGCTTGTCGGCCAGCCAACCAGCCTACTCCAATACCTCGCCACAGCCTCAGTCGTCTCGCTCAATGGGGTCTCAGCCTCAGGTTTCAGGCCCTCCTAAGACCGCCCATCCGCTTTTGACCCCGTCTGGACGAACCTTCGCAGTCGGGGGAAGAGTACAGAACATTTCGAGTGACCCTCTTTCGCCCTGCATCATGTATTGGCCTGATAATGAGCCATTCCCTGAGCAAGGACAAATTCGCCCCGGCGGGCTCGTCGGTGTTCCTGTATGTCTGATGTCTAACTCTCCTTATTTTGTATTGATTGCGCGCCCAGCATCCGCCAATTCTGAACACGGGAAATAAGGGGCCGATTTCTCATGTGAGTCAACATCATGTCAATTGTGACGTTCGAATCTTACCAAGTGGTTTCCAGCAACCCGGCGATTGGATCTGTAAGAAGTGTAACTATCTCAACTGGCGAAGGAGGAAAGTCTGTCAGACTTGCTTGCCTTGTACGTCGTCTCGTCTTCTCAGCCTCATGCTCTACCTCTGACTTGACCACGCCTTGTAGATGCTGAAGGCAATGGGGATTCTATTTCCGCCGCCGTGCAGGCCGAGAGAATCGCACTGCTCACATCAGTGCTTGCACAGACTGAACCGTCTCAAAACTCGGGGGCAGGCAGCTTGATGCCAAAACCCGACCAACAGCAGCAACTTCCTCGAGCAACTTCTGTGACTCCACCTCTCGGCCGCCGACCCTACCCTGACATCCCAGGATCTTCTCTGCAGGCACAGACCAGTGCTAGGCTCGCCGCCCAGTCTCAGCCCCGAATTGTGCACAAGTCGCAATCCCACCATACTCTTGGAAGTCAATACGTTAATCATTTGCAGACGCCACCCATCCCCCCGCAGTATACCGCATCTAGCCCAATTTACCAGACTTCAGGTCATCGCCGGCCATCGCCACTTTACTCCACCGGACCTAATAAGGGTCAGGTTCCGGGGTCAGATGGTCAATCACAGCAACGGTGTTCCCCTTCGCCTCCTTCATCTCGTGCTTCGCCGCAACACAAGATTGAAACACCCCCACCGCTTCTTCCCTCGTTCCTTCAGGATATCGTTCAAAGTCCTTCTTTGTCGCCTACATCTACCCACACTACTACGACTTCGTCTTCTGACCTGCCTTTTGAGGATGAGTATGAAGAAGTGATGAACTCGCGACACACCTTTCCTCGCATTCGAGGTGCGAGCGAGTCGAGGTCAATCGGAGGTTCGTCTGATGGAGGATCTTCATCTTCTATGGTGCATCCTTCGAGTATTTGGAAGTTGGATGGAGAGGAGAGCAAAAATCTTCTCGGATTCCCAATGTCAAGTCCTCCCGATGCCAATGGCATCCTAGTCCCTGGCGTCATCGGGTCTGGGCACACTTCTCAGGCTGTTCACGCCGCTACGATTTGAAATGGAATAGAATGAAACTGGATCACCGATTTGTCTTGGAAGTTCGTCATTTCCCTCCCTTCTCCATCACAACAGTACTGATGATATCGCATTACTGTAGGCATCAAAATGTGTTCATACATACACTGGCATTTTTTGGCATCTCCCTTTTTTCGTATTTTCCTTTTTGACATCTGGCGGTCGGTCAGCTGGTCGGTCGATGGGTCGGTTTACAAATCTTGAAGTTACATTATCCCCGTTGGGGCGTGATGTGAAGGGTCACGATCCCATTGCAATTTTGATCGTCGCAGTGTCTGTAACGCATCCTGCAACGATTTCTTGTCTTTCTCGCTCTCGCTCTCTCGGCCTCTCTTGGAGTCACCACTGTCATTTCTCCCAACTCCCTCTTGACGTTTGTTATCTCAACCGCTCTCATGCAACTTATCACCACCCTCTCTTGCCTCTACTGCTTCAACGCTTTCAAATACGACCGTCGGCGCCATCTCAATTTCGTTCACCACTCCCTTCCCCGTTTATACAACGGTAATTTTCATCCCACTTCTCCCCGTCGTCACTTACCTTCCTGTCTCCGACCACATCTGGCGTGATCACTAACCTATTTGTATCAACGACTTCGCTCATGGTTTTTCTTACCGGTTCATTTTTTGGAATTTTCATCTCTGTCCAATATTTATCATTATTCTTCGTATATCACTTTGTACACGGTTCTCCTGGGGACGGTTTTGTTTCACGGGTCGGCGTTTTTATTCTACCTTATCATCGGTATATTTCTACTCTTTTAGTAAAGAGCTCTTCGTTTGGTACTGGATTTCCGTTTTTCATTCTTTTTTTCGGTTGGTTGTGTCCTTGGTTTCAGATGGTGGTTGGTGTCGTGGAACGTTCGGTGCGGTAGCGGTGGCTTAATGGTTAGAGTTTTCAAGGGAAGAATTTCAAAATAGGTGGATCACTCTGAATCCACACATGTTGCACGTCTGCATCTGCTTACCTTGCTCTTGTCTTTCGTCATTTCCCCTCACGCATTCGTTTTTTTTCTATTTCGTTTTAGTGTTCAAGATCTTATCTGTATGACTGCGAGATTTTGATATGATGTACCTACTGCTATATAGTTTGTACTCCCTCCGTGCCCTGGTTTTGTTGGAAGGCATTTATGGGTGTATAATATATCTATAAGAGCGTTCTTCCCTCCTATCGAATCGAATCTGTTCTTTTATCTTGTGATTAATTGTTGGCGATATGATGTCCGTGTCTGAGCTTTCCAGTTCATGTATATCTCCCTCCAAGTAAATTCCTGATTCTAACAAAACTGGGAGTTAAGCTTCCCAAGTAAAAACGGTGTGCTTTTTGTGATGAGTACACCTCCTGAAGACGGTTTGACTCTGAATAACGAGCCTCATGCCCATAGTTTACACCCGCAGTGCTAATCACGAACTATTGCGAGCTCCTTCAGACCACATCGATAGATTCAATAACACCACTGCCGAGCCAAAGCATCAATCAACTCTCCGACATAGGATCACTCTTCATGTGGCTTGTGCACTTGGCATTTAATACTACACTGGTTGATACCCTGGCCTAGTCTTCCATTTCTCTCGCCTTCTGTGGGGCCGGCCGCAGTAGTACTAGTGCCGCAGAAGCGGCCATGTGTTGATTTCGGCGTCACTTTGAATTCGGCTTTCTACAAAATAACATGATGGTAATAATACACTTCAAACTTCAAGCTTTGAGTCGTGCCATTCGGAAGTCTGGCTAATAGTCGTCTATTCCAAAGTCAAGTCATAGCTAGTTCGCGCAACAAGTCATATAATTTAAAAGCACCACGCTTCAAGACGCTCTGGCTCGTGGCTCGAGCTTGTTCAGCGCAAACGTCCACTGCAGTCCGACGAATAGGGCCAGCAGCGAGCTGTCGAATATACTTCAGTATCAAATATTGTATTCACGGTTGGGTCATAATGATCGCTTTCGTCTCTGTTCTCCGATCAGGCATGTCAGGAGGGTTGATAGCACACCCCAGTATAATGACCCCGACCGGAGCTTCTAGAGAGATGTGTGCTGTTTGTGGTTTAGTACTTTACTGGTTGGAACACCCAGGACAACGAAGAACATCGGTATGTGCTTCTTTTAATTCTCCTCTAGCGCGATCGTACAGCAGTAGACAATAGTGAAACGTCTTCCTCCTCCCCATCCAGCACTTTCACGAGATGTATGCTTTGAAGAAGACGTAGGCACTTCTTATTGAGCCTTGCGCAACGCAACGCTCATTGGCACAGCAGGTGTCGTCATTGTGGTCGGAAATATATCATTTTTGTGTTTCAACTTCTCATTGTCGCCGATGAGCCCGGTCGTCAAGGTGCGAAGAAGGCTGGGGAAAGACTTACAGGTAGACCTGCTTTCGAGAGTACATCAAGCCGTTTCCACGTCCAGTCGCCTTTCATGATGTTGCCACGGCTGTATGACCGTGGGGCTTTGATAGGGCTCAAACATTTCTCGACTACCGTGACATCAGTTATCAGTCAATCATTGGAGCCGACCCACCCTACCATGACCCTCGAAAATACGAAAAGAGATGTCAGAGTAAAGGACGGAGCTTATAGGATGCTTTTGAGAAGATTTCCCGGGCTGTCAAACCCACTCCTGGATTGAGCGCTGAGCGACGATTGCTCGTTCGGTTGAACATAGCCTAAACGGGTAGGCATCTTGCTATTTTGGGTTTTGTCTTCGATGGGAGCATCGGATGACTCCAATCGACGAGCGCGCTCAGTTCGGAAATGTCGAAATCGGGTGCCTACGTATCGTTTTCCGGCAATTGACCAAGTCAACAAATGTTAAACATGTTCAGGCAGGGTTTACCCTGGAGGAAAGCCAATGTCACTCCGAAGAAGGCGGATCGTGACAGGATGCTCGTGGTTGAAATCTTCCAGTTGCTCTAAGGAGGCTCCAGCCCCCTCTATTGTTTTGTTTTTCCCCTACGACTCAAATATTCAAAGTGAAGTTGCTGTTTGCCCAAATAATGGCGGTGGTGCACTGGCTCAGCATTTCCGTTACAATCTAGTATCGTAGGCAGACTTGAACACAATTTCAGACACCTGGACGGACAAAGAATATGATCAACAGGCCATATGAGGATTTGAGTGCGCAGATGCTGTTAGAGATACTTGATTGTTTCAGGGCGTGTGAGCCACGTGTTATGAGTTCCAAAATTGGTGTGTTCAAGCCCCTATCTCTTAGCACGATGGATAAGCGCATCTTCATTTTCGGAAACTTTCCTCAGTATTGCACCCATTCTTCTCGCTGACGTTCGCATTTGGTTCTGATCACTCAACACCTTCCATACCACAGGTGGGATCAATTGCGAAAACGTGCAAATGCGTATTTCATCGGACGCAGACCAAGCCTTTCGGCCGTTGTATCAGATTCACAGGAGAAAAAATGATGATTTACATGGGATTAAAGCATACAAAGGAAGCTAGCCATACCAAACCAAGAGAATGCAGATAGGTGAAATAAATAATTTATACAGGCCATGAGAGTGAGCGAACAGAGGTGATCCAGGGTGAAGCAGCCCGAGGATACTGTGAGTCGATCAATTTAGCATCAAGCATCAAGCTTCAAGTGCCTGAAAAGGTTAAGGACATACCTCCCAGACCATGACGCCACCATCTAAGGAAAACATCGTGCTGTGTGAGCTAGAAGTTCGCAATCATCCAAAAATGAAACTCTCACTCCATCCCTTGTTCTTCGCCTGTCGAACACAGCTGGCCAAAGTAGACGTTGAGATGAATCCACTTCCAGCATCTCCCGCGGTGGCGGGTTTCCCGATGACAAGCTTGCTCAATGGAACACCGTTTGCGGCAATTTGGAAAAGGGCAGATTGAGGCCAAGTGCTTGAGGACGTAGTGAGCAAGTTGTGGCAGGTAGTGTATTCGTTGACGCCCTCTGCTTGGCGTGGCGTGTCAGAAGTGAATACGAGGCAGGACAGCTAGGACTCACGGTTATAGAATTGCACGTTGTACCAGTCAATCATGCTGCCGACGCTTTTGTGGACCTTGAGGTAGCCACCTCCACCCCACTTATTTGGAGAAAACCATGGGGCGACGGCTGAATAGAGTTCTGAATTAGCAACATGAGCCTAGATAGATCCCCGGAAGACATACGAGCATGTGTGAGGATGTATTTCCCTTGAGGCAATTGAGACCTTAACTGTTTTGTAAAGCTAATGAGCCAGTTCTACGCGAAAAGATGAGGTCGCTAACAAGAACGTAACCGCAATAAGTCATACATACCTCGGCGCTGCCATCTCTGGCATCAAAAGCATTGAAATCTTCATAATCCACATCAATGCCGTCGAGATTGTACTTTTTAACCCAGGCTGCCATCGTATTGGCTGTGGCAATGGGGTCGGCATTGGTTGTAGTCGGGATGTCCGTAGATCCAAACACGGAGACAATGAGTTTAATTCCGGCTGCAGCATATTGGGATTTAATGGAGGAGCGCTGAGAAGCTGTGAGTGTCGTCCATTCGTAGGCCTTATGATGATGTGGATTCAGCACCGTCCTCAGGAAAGCGCAACTGATGATTCACTTACCTTGTCCCACGCTCCTTCCAACAGCAAGAACGACAACGCACTAAGTAGAGTGACCTGAGTGGATGAAAGGTAAACCGAAATGTATGTTCTTACAGTACGTTGAAACCCTGCAGTGTATGTTCATAAGATACCTTCAAATGACCCAGAGCCAGGATCTGCCTACCTTGATGTGCGATACAGCGGGAGGCCCCGTAGTCCCATCGTAAGCGTCACCATAAACAATGAAATGAGGTGCTGCGGGAGTAGCACGAGCCAAAATATCCCTTGCTTGATTATTGAGGGTATTCCATGTCGTCTCGTCGACAGGGAGACACACAGCACCGCGAATGGCGATCGTTAAGAGCGTCAAGAGGGCTATCCAAGAGAAGAACATGAGCCTGAGAATAGACCAAGACCTTGGAAAGGTTGAACGCGACCAGTATTCGTTAAATTGCTTTTATACGAAGCTTTCTAGAATGATGGTTTACATTCGACAAGGAATAAATCTCAATGGCATTTGGTGCCATCCTTCTCTCCAAGCACAGCTGATACATCCAGCATAGTCGCTGTGCCTATTGCCTGTAGTCACGCCGTCAAATTTTGAATAAGCGACCAGATCCGACGTGGTGCTGAACATTAAAACCCCAGTAGGTGACGAGAGAACCCTTGTCTTGCACGCTTTTGCTGTTCACCTGAGCCTTGTAATCACAGAGCTTACATTTAGGACCATTCCGTATTTGCGTTTGTCGAAGGAACCGTCGCCACTAAAGGGCCCATTTGGGTATTACGAAGCGAGGTCACGATTGGCGTATACTTGTGTTGAGCCGTGGAAAGCATACGGGGTCGATGACAAAGAGCTACATGCGTGGTGGAAGCCGCTGACGGATGAGAGCCATGTGTTTCAATGGGGGATGGTCTATCTCTGTCCAATATGGAGGCTTGACCAGTTGAGAGGAACACATGCTGGTGTGCGTTGGACCAGATGGCAACGACCCGAGGTTACTGCCCCCTGATAAGTAGGAGAGAGCTATTTAAGCACGATAGAATGATAGGTGGAGTAGAGTTTTGACGTTTTACTTCGCGAGCTAATCAGTGAAGGCAGGACAAAAGGAGAAGGATCATTGTTAGTGGAGTAGCTGTCTGTGCTTTGTGGCTGAGGACAACTAGGGCAAATTCACAAGTCAGAAGATTGACATGTGAGAAGACTTGTAGGATCCTCATCACATGTCGTTACAAAGAACGCTCAGAGGCCCTGTCAGGTGTAGTCACTGAGTGTTTGAAGAAATCCAAATCAGTCAATGTTGGGTACAGAGGCGTAAATAAAGCGGAGAATTTTGCTTTGAATGCATGCATGATGGTCTTTGATTTTGGTGTTCAACGGTAACAGCTTACAGCTTCCAGGATCTTGCGGGACCTTTACAGTCTGAGCAAGTCATATGGGGGTCTTCAATGGCGCGGGTGATGATTCATCAGGTTGAGTATAGAGAGTGACTACTCGGGTTAGACTGTACACTGGCACCAGGAGGCTGGGTTGCCTGATTGATCGCATTGGGAACGTAAAAGAGCTGTAAACCCTGAAGTTTGGGAACCAGTGACAAAGTCAGTGAGACAGCACAGCCGTGATTTGAACTCTTCGCTTACGGTACGGCACCTGTATTGTTGGTTCACATTCTGCTGAAGGCATTGGTCGTGAGATCCATATCCTACACCTCCAAGCTCGAATGCTGCAACGTGGCCTTGACAAGCACGATAACCGATACTCCGAAAGTTCGGATGACAAATGACTACACAGCACTTAAAGGTCAACCACACGTACAACCATCCGACTAGCCATCACTAGCTATCAGTCAAATGCGTTCTGGCTATTGCCTCGTTTGACGGTATAAAGATGCCCCTTTAGGCACCCACCGGTGGGTACAGATAAAGAGGGACGAGCTCACCCTTGACCCGAAACCACGACTCAAGGTTGTTAACGAGGTATGGGTTATCAGCATGTGGCTGAAGTGAACCAATCACAGCTGTGATCAATCCAGACAAGGTTGCTAACATGACAGTGAAGGACGACAGAGTATAATTAAGAAGCCAGCAATTTCCCTGCGGGATCAATTTAATAATGAGAGAACGGACGTCGGGTCCGTAACCCGACACAACATTTTATTAAATTCAGAGAAGCATCCAAGTAGCCTTCCGCTTTTCACTGTGTTTATGCGGTAGAGGTCTTTGGCAAAACTTGTCGTTTGAGTGTTTATGATTTATGTAGGCTGCCCATCAGTGCATCAGTGGAGAAATGCGGTGCCGAGTAAAGAGAAGACGGGCTTCAACTGAAATGTGAACGGACGGGAAATTGGGAGTTTGCTGATCCAGGTTCGGCGGAAGGATGTAAAAATTTCATACTTATTGACGATGCTGAGAGTTTTATGGAAAGTGAGTTGCTACAAACATGTTACCAAATATGGGTTGTTTGTATCACACAAATGGAAGTGACATAAAAAATATGTTGTCAAAAAGTCTATTAGTAGAATGGATTCAACCATCACCTTTCTAGGCTGCGTAATCCCATGTCTTGTCGAAGGCAAACTCTCAAGATCTCGTTGATGATCGATGATTGTTGGCTTCATGCTTAACGCACATAAACACTTCATGATCACAGCGATGAACCTCAGGTAATCTTTTCCTGACCGAGTAAAGAGAAGACGGGCTTCAACTGAAATGTGAACGGACGGGAAATTGGGAGTTTGCTGATCCAGGTTCGGCGGAAGGATGTAAAAATTTCATACTTATTGACGATGCTGAGAGTTTTATGGAAAGTGAGTTGCTACAAACATGTTACCAAATATGGGTTGTTTGTATCACACAAATGGAAGTGACATCAAAAATATGGAAAATGTGTTGTCAAAAAGTCTATTAGTAGAATGGATTCGACCATCACCTTTCTAGGCTGCGTAATCCCATGTCTTGTCCAAGGCAAACTCTCAAGATCTCTTTGATGATCGATGATTGTTGGCTTCATGCTTAATGGACATAAACACTTCATGATCACAGCGATGAACCTCAGGTAATCTTTTCCTGTCCCGCTTTCCCCGACTTGGGTCTCCCAGTGGCTCATGCGTATATCCTTTAATCAAGACATAGCCGTCCCAAAGGATAATACCGCAGTGCCCTGTAGTCGCCATGATAGACCCAGCAATGCTGAGAGTTTTATGGAAAGTGAGTTGCTACAAACATGTTACCAAATATGGGTTGTTTGTATCACACAAATGGAAGTGACATCAAAAATATGGAAAATGTGTTGTCAAAAAGTCTATTAGTAGAATGGATTCGACCATCACCTTTCTAGGCTGCGTAATCCCATGTCTTGTCCAAGGCAAACTCTCAAGATCTCTTTGATGATCGATGATTGTTGGCTTCATGCTTAATGGACATAAACACTTCATGATCACAGCGATGAACCTCAGGTAATCTTTTCCTGTCCCGCTTTCCCCGACTTGGGTCTCCCAGTGGCTCATGCGTATATCCTTTAATCAAGACATAACCCTCCCAAAGGATAATACCGCAGTGCCCTGTAGTCGCCATGATAGACCCAGCCATTGAGTGAGCACTTACAGTTTGTCAGACGATGATCATATCTAATATTAGGGGCTTCAAGCCTTTCTTACTAGCATGCTGGTGATCATTAGTAAGGACACATGGGACCTTCCTCTGGTTCTGACGCCGAGGATTCGTCGGTACGCGTAACAGATAGCGCAGGACGCTTAGTTTGCATCAATGTTTGACAACGGTGAAATTGGTTCGGACAGAAAATTAGCGCCTGCTACACCCCAACCGGCATGGAGGATGAAAGTTGTCAACTGGTACCTCACGGTTAAAAAGGTTGGTACAGAGAAAGACAGAAGGGCTCAGAGTGGCTGTTTTACAGGCTATGAGCGCCATCCGAGGGTGGGGAAGAACGTCGAGACTGAACCCTTAGGGTACTTCCTTATTTGGACGTGTTAGCGACCAACGGCGAAATCAGCGGCGCCCAAAAATGAAAACTCTGTCAATTG
>KQ962726.1:298437-326032 GCA_001563735.1 Leucoagaricus sp. SymC.cos
AAATTATACTATTAATTGTGAATGTTTGATCATATTATGCATCAGATTGTGTGACATGTTACACGTGAGAGAGACCCCAACCGCTTGATCATATCAATCTAATGTCGATGCTAACCAGTGTCCTTCTCGCCAACCGTACAATTGAGAATTTTTGAAATACCTCAAGCCAATTTGTTCCTCTCATCAATTCAAGCATTTTGACATGAGGAATAAGGATTTGGGTGGGAACAAAAGCCTTATTTGAAAGTAGCGGTGACTAAGGGTCCTGCATCATACGTTTGAGTCTCTCGACGGTGCTTATGATCATGGGCCTCGGTCGCTAAACGCCAATCACTGATGGATTGATTGGCCTTGTGAGCTTGGGGTACTATGTGTCCTTTGACTACGCTTTTGTTATGACACCTTGATGGGGCTGTCCTTTAAGGGTACAGCGGGGATTTTGACTTCGTACGTGCAACGAGGAACGAAACAATGTATGAGGCGAGATTCGCTGCGAGAAGACCCTGGTACATACATTACATGTGCGTGTTTGCTCTTCCCTGAAGGTCTTTCATGATCGATCCTATTCACCAACTTGGCAATCTTTTGATGGAAGAGCATTAGCGAGCAATCTAGTTCTCTGTCGTCTCAAGAAGCCAAATTATGCGTTCTTGAACAATAATTGGGGTGTTCGTTACGTTAGAACCTAATTGATGTTAATCATCTCTCGAGCGTGTAGAAATTGAAGTGTTCGTTACGTTAGAACCTAATTGATGTTAATCATCTCTCGAGCGTGTATACTTGATGGCTAACTGTGGTTTCTGCGTCAGCTAGGAATAGAAAAAGTTTATGTAGAATCCAAAGAAAATGCAACAATGGCCTAGAATGCAGTTTACATGCCTGTCATCAAACTGTGACTGGCGGTTTGAACATGGACCACCGCTTGTAAGCCGACCGAGCCGATGCCACGCTCATAACATGCAGCTTGTTTCTAGCGAAGTATACATAATGTCCGGACTTCCGTTAACTACCCCACCTTTGATCGTCTCGCCTAACACTCCCATATCCGACTGAGGGACTCTCAGACTCTTTGCGCTTCCCAAGTTTTGGGATCGAGTTTAACTCCGCTGCCCGTTTCCACGCATTCCAGGGCTCTCTCCCCTTCACAAATCTTGCCCCAGTTACCTGGATTATGGACTTCTCCAAGTGGTCCAGAAATGCAAGTGACAGAAGGACGATCGTCGACATGACCAAGCCTCGAGTTGAGCGATCCGTGTCAAGGAAATGCGCAGTTGGGTTCGTGATGTCCAGAACATCAGGAGTGCGGGCCCATCGGAGACTTTGCAGCATCCCCTGGAGGAATGATGGTTTCACTTGATTATGAGTTGTATGAGAAAATGCTGCGGTGAAGATCTCTCTCGAAGAAACTTGGAAGATTTCTTCGGTGTCGCTTCCAAATAAAAGTGAATGCTTGCTTGAGGGACATGTGAAGAGGATGGTGAAAAATCGAGGAGATAGGTAGGTGATTTCAAGAGTAGGCGTATCGGTACTGCTCCTAGGAGCGGAGATCTTTGTCGGTAAGATATTAGGATTAGAGGGCGTCAGCACGACTGAAATGTTTATCTCGGCTGTTCGACGGTGAAGATGAGTGAGAACAAGTCTATGTGCATATGACTCTACAATGCTCTCCTCTTGCCAACCGACACCGCTACCAGGTACAGCCTCATGCGAGTTGGGTGAACCTGCCCGAGTAACAGGCAAGTAGGGCTCTGGTCGAGGAAAGACGTCTAGACGCTTCGAGAAGTGGAGGATCCACGCATGGTACAGTATTCGAGGCATCGTAAGGAACAGCACGAAAGGTTGTTTAACTAACTTCCGTATGACGTTTCCGGTGGTCAGGGGGAGTGCAGTTGTCGTTCGAAGGTAGGCAGCCAATTTGAGCTTGCCCACTGATAGACGCTCGTGAGATGCTGTTGGTGAAGGATGATCATCGACCTTCAACAGATGTGACCTCCAGGAACCAGAATTTGGTGTCGTATTAGGGTCAGTGTAGAGGCGGACGCAGATTGCGGGTAAGGGCATCTGTGGTTCAGCATTTCTGGCTATCTTTCGGGACGCGGGAGGATTTCCAGGTGACTTGACTGATACTGTATAAAATCCCGAACGGTCATTGAAAGGTGATACATGGAATTGTCGTCGGAATGTCCATTGATGATCGTAACTGTCGAGAGAATTTAGTGCGAGCACCATATTTGGTTCAACGAAAGGACGGACCCTCTGGCAATAACGGAATCCTCTCCATTACCAACTTCTAGTAGATGGACATGGCTCTCTCCGAACGTGTTGTGTATCTTTTTCTTCTTGTCAGTTTGAGATTGACTGGTAAGTATTGAATTTCAATTTCACCTCGAGTACGACGGTCCATAGAGTTTGGTCCTTGTAGCAAAAATACACTGTAAGTGGGTTAATACCCTCGAAGCCAAGGATGCTTGGCATTGTAAAGATCCATGCGTCCTGAAATGTCTCGTCCTCCTGAAGCATGTGATGTCCTCGGAACTGGTCTTCGAGTTTGCATCGAATGGACGAGTTGCTGAGGGTGTTGAGATACGGTTGAGAGCGGAGCCCGAGTAAACGACCCCAACGTCCACCGTAGCTGAAAACAAAACCCGAACCAAGGTCAAGCTGTCCAGATTCTAAGGCATTCAGCCCCAACAAAAACGACAGGGTAGAATATCTGAAGGCATGAGAACTTGAGATTGGCAATCCTCGAATGTGTGTGACTCGGTTTTCGACTATGTATCCCTGTGGAAGTGGGTCTGTCGTCACAGGTACCATGCTCGCACTGCCGGGGTTGGGGTCAGAACAAGAGAGACAGAGTTATATATCATCAAAAACCCACGGTTTCCTAGGAGGTCGTCGTCTCTCATGCACGACTCTGGACTGATCGACGAAGAGCCCGACTGTCACTGAGTCGACCGTGTCTTACATAAGCGCTTCTCGAAGTTATGACAGTGTGCCGAGAATAGACTGATCTTGTTGTCGCCATAGCATAGTGAGGAAGAATAACGGGGTTTTACAGAATACCAGCAAGCATGCTCTTAGCCTACGGTGGAGAAGGAGCTCCGAAGCAACAGACAAGCGCTGGTAATGCCCGTCGGCGGTTGCGCTCGCCGAGCGTCTGATCACGCACTTGTGAGGAGTCAGCACGTGATGCACGTTTATGCTACGCGTCGAGATTCGGCCCTGTATATCCTCGCAACTTTGCTGCGATACCTCCCTCTCTTGACTGCGCACAGGCGGTTGTGTGCTTTTGAAACTTCGAGTCTCCGACATGGAGACCCCACTTCCGACTACAGAAAAACTAAAATCCCTGAATGTTGAAGAAAGCCGGACTAAACGCTTAGAACGCCAACAAGCTCGGCTGCGCGATCGAGGCGGGTACGTGGGTTTGAAGCATCTCGGAATTCAAGAGAAGGATTCTGAATAAAATATCAGGATATTCCGACCCGAGAATCGAAACAACAACTTATTTGATATTCTTGTCGAAGCGACCCACAGGAAATCTCCTGTAAAAGGTCGAGGTCGTTCTTGGAGCCGTTCCGTTTCGCCCAAAAAGAAGGCGACAACAATACCAAGTAGTTCGAAGAAGAAATCGTCCACACGTCCCAAAAGCGCTGCAGCTGGTGAGTCTCTCCAGCTCATATCTTATATCACAACTCACATTTGGAAGGCATGAATGTGATATCGGAGGTGCCAGAGAATGCCACAGGTATAGTCTCTCTTAGTTCTATTTTTGTTTCATCTGATTACAGATACTGCAAAATAGATCTTCAACCACGGTCAAAGAAATCTAAGGGAAAGCAGAGACAAACCTCGCATGTGAACGAGGATGAAGATCACACAACAACGGAGCGAGATTCTGGTTCTAAGAAATCTGCTCCTGTAAAAAAGAAGGGCACTGCTAAAGCACCTCGCCAGACGAAGAAGAAAACAATCATTCATGAGAAACTTGAGGAGCAACCGGTCCCTGCCAAAGCTAAAGAATCTAAGCCCAAAGGCAGGCGGGGGAAAGGTGACTACTACTCCAATACTGTATATCTTGGCGCAATTCTCATGTCCGAATCAGATGATGATCAGGATGAAATTGTCAAAATACCTGCTCCAAGAGCTAAGAAACCTAAATCGACCAAGAGCAAAGCTGTTCCACAGGCGACTGTAGATGACGTATCGAAGGTCGATGAACCGACCACATCCAAGCAAAAGAAACCAGCTCCTGCCAATAAACCTGTTGCTATGGATTCAACGTCCTATGGCATACTTCTCAAAGTAGGGCCTCCAAAGAAACGAAAGCCTAGATCGACTCAACCAGAAAATCCCCCTGCTGATTCACCGCCGCCCCCACCACCAGCTTCCAAACCGAAGTCCACAAAACGTAAAGCGGAGGCTGAAGACATCGATCCAGAATTACAAGCACGCTCGACGAAGCGGAGAGCGCCATCAAAACCTCGTTCCGGGATCGTAGCTGATAAGGGTGCTACCAAGGCGAAGGCTCGCAATCCAGCATCAGTAGAGTCTGGCTCGACAAACCAAGTATTTGTCAACGCTATCAACCACTCCGGGGAAGCACCGCGACTAGATAAGGATACTGCAGGACCATCCGCGCCCAAACGGAACTCGGTGAAGAAAACTAAAGCGACGATATCAGAGGAGGCTTCGACTTTCCGCTCAGGTCATCAAAGCCGGGATGTTGACACTCAGAAGGTTCTAAAAGCAGGGGAAAAGCGTTCTCGTTCAGATGTTCAAGTCGACCAAACCGACGATGCAGGATCTGCGCCTAAGAAGCCCAGGACTAAAAAGTCATCGAACGACGTTCTTCAACCCAAAGCTACTTCTGCTACAGAAAATAATGAGGGCTCTTCGAACTTTGAGTCGAGCAAGGAAACTGGAAAGGATGCGGAACAGGAAAATAGGTTAGTTTGAGTTCCTCAGATCGTTCCCGCAAAAACATGTTCCCAATCTTGCTGATGTAGGCCTCCGAAAACTGTTTCCAGAAAACGGAAGGAGAACGTCAATGCGAAAAAACCGCCAAAAACAACTACTGCTTCCAAGGTATGATTCGTCGCCGTTCCCGTTACTTGATTGATCTCATCGCAACTGCATCGTAGAATAAATCACGTTCGAAGAATGCTTCCTGCATACCAGCTCATGTCAGAGAGAAACTTGATGCTCAACACGACAACTTTCCTGATGATGAAACGGATCCTATTGATTTTCTTTCTTGATCATTTACATTTCTCGTTTGTTTTTTTCACGCATTACTCATTGACACTTTTACATCTCCGGACTTATCTCGTGCACATTTTTTGGTAGCATTGCAACATTCCGGTCTTGTTTTGTAGCACTAGCACCCTCTTGGACTGTTCGTTTCTGTACATACCCAAATGCTTTCTAGAGGATACTAGTCAGATCAACCATGAATGCATGACCCTCAGCCTACAATTACAGCCCACAAAGAGATGGCTTTCAAGTGTTATTCCATCTATGCGCATATAGCACAAGGCATACGAAATAAAATAAAATAAAGTCCCGGGAGCACATGAGTTGCCAATAAGATAAATGGTATAATTAAGTGTTGAGACCATTAGTAGCAAATACAACATTAAAACTTTTTACCACCTCGAACTGAAATCCAATTCAACCACCAATACCATAGCTTGAAGGGATGGTCGTCGATACTAGAAAGCTACCTAATCCCAATCCGACTTGAAATCAGATATTGGTCGGCCTTCACTCGTACCCCACTCATCCCCTCCTCGCTCTCGTAGCATATACTCTGCGGTGTACATATACTCTTCGTTGTACTCGTCCCAACTCCGCCCGGGGTCATTTCTCCTCTTCCTTCGAGCGTACGCGGCCGCAACCACACTGTTCGACGTTGAAGGCGTTGGAGCAGCACTGGACGGTGGACTTGATCTAGGACCATCGTCACCGTAATCACGACTTTCGTCAAACATATCATCGTAGCCATAACCATTCTCGGCTTCTCCATCTTGTCCGTCCATGTCCATACCCATTGCTTCCTCCAGTGACATCTCCATCGCTTCCTTCTCCGCATCGTCATGCCCACTATTAGGAGTGGCACCTGACGTAGATGGAGTATCATGGTGACTTCGACTGCTGGATCCCGGTTGTTGACCTTTACTCGATTTTTCAAGTTTTCGCAGGAGTTTCGTTATGTAATCCCTGCAGAACTTCTTGATCTTGGTGACCTTTTCATCTGATAAAGCCTCTAATCGGTTCTCCTTGTAGCTCGCGGACTTTTTCTCCTTTTCCGCGATAAGGTGGGTCAACTATGCCCCCGAAAGACGTCAGAGGTCTGAAGAGTTTTGGGAAATGAGCTTCTTACCTCCTTCGCATACTTCTTAAAATCTTCCTTCCCCAGCCCCTTTGCGTACTTGCTCATACTCTTCACCACGACTGCACCCACGAGTTTGAGTAGTCTCTTCTCTTTGTTCGCCCCCTTCTCCGCCTTGTCCTCGGGTGTCGCTTTTTTGCCCTTCTTTTCTTTTTCTTTCTCCTTGGTTTTCTCCTTCTCCTTCTCCTTCTTTGCTGCTTCCATAGCAGCAAGCTCCTCCATCGCTCGCCTCTCCATAAGCTGAGTCCTGTAAGCAGCCTCCTCTGCAGCTTTGGCTTCTGCAACGGACGTTATGATGGCTTGAATCCTCGTTTGCTCCCGCATGTAGTACAAGTGGCGCTCCTTTGGATCGAAATCGTTAACGGATCTGCGGGGCGGGGGTGCGAGTCGTTGGGCCTGCTGTTGTTTTTCTCGGATGTCCTTCATCCGATGTAGAATACGTTCCTTCGCCCTTTGTTCCTCTTCGAGTCGGGCGCGCTTGATTTCTTGTTCACGCCGAGAAAAGTCATCTTGATCATCCTCGTTGGCTGTGGATCGTGAGGGTTCAGCGCTGAGATCGACGGCCTATGATGTGTAAGTGGCGGATCGACTGAGCAACCGGGAAACCGTACCGTTATCAGACGTTTAGGTATCCGGTTGTAGGTTGGCAGTGTATTCCAGTGGTCGAGTAACTTTGACAGGTTTGAGGAAGATATACATGGAATCGGTTGGCGGACACACCTTCTGGGCTAATGACTTTGCCCTTTCATCCTCGAGTTTGACAAACTCCTCAACAGGAAGGTAGACCTGTGAGTCCTCCACCTTGTTTTTGTTCATAAGCGGCCAAGTATCCATACACTCCAAAGCCTGACGAAGGCATCAACTCATCATTCTTACATGACCAAAACAGTGGCATGTCATACCAGAAGAACTATTTCCAGGTCTTCTTTGTAGTCGTTCAGCACGTTGGTCATAATGGAGTAACCACGTAAACGCATAAGTTGTCGGAGAGCTGCCTGATCCTCTGTAATCTATCATAATTAGGTCAATTTGACATCATTCTTAGAGGAGGCAGAGTTTCATTCACCTTGATGCGAGTAAGAATCTTGTAGAGCACTTTGCGACTGGTTGTTTGACGGATGGCCTGCACGACCTTGGGAACATCCTTCTCGATAACAGGTTTCATAGTTGGCTGTAATATCAAGCTCAGCGAGAACGCATGTATGAAGTCAAGAATTGTAACATACCATGAAATCGGGATCATCAATCTTCTTGCCCTTCTTCTTCTTCGTACCCTTGAGCTCCATTAATTCATTTTCGTCAGTAATACCGAGAGCTATGAAGAAAACAAGTCAATCTTGAGTATGCCACGCACATATGGTCCTGACTTACCATCCAGGTATAGATCGTCCATTGCAGCAAATTCTGTCTGGGTTTTCCCGCCTATGTACCCGACGCAGTTGGGCTCACCGCAATAACATGTCTGCGCCTGGTGTCTGTCGTGTTCAGGAGGTGAGAAACCATAAAGGGAAGTTGAACAAAGGGCTGGGACGCACCCATAGCGATCAACATTGTAATTGAACGTGAGCTCCTCGTGTCGTCTAATCAACCGCTTTGCGAAAATTCCCATCCGCACTCTTTCACCAACCGTCCATTTCGCAACGTAGCAATTCGGATTACAGCTATGATTCGCAAACCGGCCGATTCCGCCACTCTTCGTTGCATCAATGAACTATTTGAGGGGAAATGTTGAGCCCAAGCGACCGTGTTTCTACCAACGGCGTACTCGCCTCATCCTTCTGGAGCATCATAAAATAAAAATGTTGAATGCCATCCTGAGCATATTCGCGCATGCGTTTTTTGAAGGAAGCGGGATTGACGACATCTCCAACGTATTCATAGATGAATGTATCCCTGAAAATAGCAAAACGTGTCAAGGGAGAGAATGGAAAGGGGTGAGTCATGCACGCACTTGGGTAAGTCCTCCTCAGCTCTGAGCCCATAACCCTTCTTTTCCGTCAGCACAATCTCGATATTGGCATACTGTTTGCGCTGAAACCTAGGAAATCATGAGTTATGAGGCGGATATGGGGCAATGTGAGAAACTCACCGTTGATTTTGACAATAGCTCCGACACCGACAGTCTCCCGGTAGGCATTCGACCTGTGTGAGGCGGTTAATACAGTCGGAGTACGGCCCGCAAGCTGTATCCTCGTTATCGATACCTATCAAGCGAAGTGTAAGTGACTCAATGAAGTCCTACGGCAATGTCTAGGGAAGGGCTAGCTCGAAGGGCAGCCATTCGGACACTTCCAAGCAGGATGTACAAGAACTACGAAACTAACCATGCTCATATGTGCAATCGCATGTCATACTCTCAAGAAGTTCACGAGAACGACCTAATGTCTTGTACTGGTAGTTGTTGTCGGGAATCTCGTCGAACGACTTCAGAGCCTCCTGGCGCGCAACTGGGAGATCGCCAATGAGCTGTGGTGCGCTTGCGGCAGGCTTCTTCGGCTGCTTTAATGGTGGCGTGGATGCCTTCGATGTCGTCCCGTTCGTGGATGTGTCATCGTGGGCGGATTGTGGAGGAGGAGTGGGTGTAGGTGAGAGGCTGGACTTTTGGGGAACATCGAGGGTGGGGGACTCAGATGGAGAGCCAAGCTTGACAGCCTCTTCAGTCTTGCAGTCGACATCCATATGTGACCTGCTTGGTGAAACAGGAGATGGAATTGTCGAATGAAAGAGGTCTTCCTCGTCCTTGACCATGGAGGTGGTGGCGGAGAGACACAAGTCAGGAACCTGAGCGACCTGACTGATGTATGGTGCGACTCGACGGCTCGCGGTCAGCAGCGCTGGTGCTTGACTACGGCGCTCCTGTCGTTCAACAAAGACGGTGCTGAGCAGTGGCGGGCGCGGTTGGCGGCAAGAGACAGCATCCACTACAAGTGCGCCTGGGTTCAAAAATTTCGACAAACCAATCGTTGTCGCCGCCAGTAACGATAACACCGGCGTTAATACACTAGACATAAAGCAACTGTGAGCGAAAAATATGCCAGTAGCGAGTGAAAGAACATACCTCGAGATTGAGTGCTGGGAGTATGTGATAAAGCGACAAATGAGAAATGATCTCAGGCTTGACCCTTTCCACCATGGCCGACAACAAATCCTCTTCAAAAAAGCGGAAAAGAGTCCATGAACAGTCTACAGTCACCGTTTCTTCTTCAAACTGTACTCCGGGCCCTCTTCTGGGTGCGTAGATTACTGTGGTTTGGATTCTGAAGCTCACAGTCAATCAGTGGTCCACCCTGCCATACAGCCGCCTACATCAATTT
This sequence comes from Leucoagaricus sp. SymC.cos, assembly GCA_001563735.1. Classification (NCBI taxonomy): domain Eukaryota; kingdom Fungi; phylum Basidiomycota; class Agaricomycetes; order Agaricales; family Agaricaceae; genus Leucoagaricus; species Leucoagaricus sp. SymC.cos. The sequence continues at coordinate 308,146 of KQ962726.1, forward strand.
CTTTCGAACCCTATTCACGGAAGCGGTCAAGGTCCGACAGTGCAAACGATGCCGACGAAATTATCATAGCAGGGGAAACAGACCAAGTCGAGTTTGTTACCAACGAAGAGGAGGGTAGAAGAGCTGCAGAATCAGGCTGCCGGTGCGTCCACAGATTCTCTGCTCCTGAATAATGATCCTCAAAAACTTTACAGTTACATAGTTGCTCTTCACAATAAGCGTACAGGCGCTGTGTCGTTACTTCCGTCTTCTAAGCCTCCTCAAATTCTTCAACGAACCGTGAAAGCCCTCAAATCCATTAAGCCTACCGATGCTCCAACCGCAACTCAGTACCAACAAGCTCGCACAACTCTTGGCGAAACTTTTGGCACAAAAAAAGCCAAAGCCGCGATCCGTGCTCAAGAGCGCAATAAAGTTGACGTGGGTGCCATGGAAGGCGTTATAGACTACGTTATGGAAGGTATAGAAAAAGGCGCCGAAGGCCTAATGACTGCAGGTACCTCTCATGTCTTTAGACGCTCTCTTCCCCGAAATGGCTGACTTTTTCCTTTTTGCTAATCATCGCCGGGATCACCAGAAGAAGCCAAAGAAGTCACGGACAATAATAGACTCATACCACCGTTCTCCACAACAGCAACTAAACCCGATGATATTTATCCTCTCCACAGCATCATCCCCGAAACCGAGTGGAAAGCTCTTTCTCTTAGCGCTTTCGATGAGACAACTTCCGATAAGGAACGAATCGCGCTCTTGCCTCATTCTCGCTCCCAGTGGGTTAACGCACATATGAGAATTTGGGGCAGACCCAATTTTGGCAGAGATCGCAAGGAGAATCTGTATGTTATACTTCCACCTCTCGTTGAAGTACATCTGAAATGAAGCCTCCAGAAAACTACTCCTATACATCTCGACACTCTTTGCCTTTCGTAATGCAATTGAGAAACGCGACATCAACACCGATCAGATTCGCGAAAGATTGACCACAATGCCCGGCATCGTGGTTGACGGCCTACTCTCTCGCTTTACAGAGAAGGCAAGAGGCTCTACAAGGTCAGCATTTACCGTGACATATCTCCACGCGCTCGGCTCCCTTTTTCATATTCTCCATCCCCGAAATCCCCATCCGCTTTGGATCGTCAGCTAACGTTCTTCCGTCTTACTCTAGCCATCAGGCCACAAGTGCAACCAAGACTTTCCTCCTAACGAATCTCTTTGCACTCTGCCTCAAGCTCGACGGCTTCGCCACAAACACCGTAACCTTGAGCAACGATCTTAGTATGTCAAAGGACCAGTAAGTTTTACCTGCCTTGTCTTTGCTCCACCATTAATAAGACATCTTACCTGTTCATAACCCTCGCTCAGAGTTAACCAGCTATTCAGATCACTCGGTAATTACTTCTCATCCCCTCGTTTTATCCATCTTTTCAGTTCGTTGATCAGTTTAAAAATTCTTACCATCACTTCTAGGCTGCAAAGTGTCTACGTTGGATGAGCGTGAACGCACCAAGTTTGGTATTTCCGATAGCGGTAGTTCCAAGTATGCGATTCTTACCACTCCTGTGGTGTTTCCGAAACCACGACAAAAACGGAGGAACTAGTACCTCCTTCCCGAATTTCCTCGAGGGGTCGAATTTACTTCATTTTCGAGATTGCGCAGCCTGAATCTTGGAGGTAAATATAGACCCGGTTCGAGCGTGAGTCCCTTGGGGATGACTTATCTGATTCTTAAAAAGGAAACCAAGTAGTTGGATTGGCAGCTCATGAGCGATGTACCTTAGAGCACAGCAAATCGAACACTTCAGAAATTCAACTCCCAAAAATGAAAACTGCTGTTCGGAGGAACTGGAAGATATCGTTCGTGCGGTGCATCAACTTCTCGTCTTTCTGGAGCAAACTCAATAAGGCCCTCTCGGTACTTGACGAAAGCTATGATTAGACTAAAGGAAAGAAACGGTACTACATCAATTAATAAGGATGGCAAGGCATACGACTACTTCTAGCTCCGAGGCATTTTCCTCAAGATAACCTGGGTTCCGCCTCTCTAGCTCAATAAGTCAACGACAAGAAGCAGGACAAGAGATATGAACACCTTACCCTGAATCAAATAGCATCACAGCATTCATTTATTCGTCTGCGGCAGCTGATAATTAGGGTCCCGAAAAATACCGCAATGCTCGCTCTCGGTAAAGCAATACCTGCTACACCTCGCGCAAAACTCGATATGGCGTGGATCTCTCCTGTCCGCGGGATCTTGCAAACCGTAAATCCAGTGGGCAGGTGCCCTGTCATTGGGACACCCGCAGGGAATCGCATAGTGCGAAGAGAGGTCGTGGTTACAATAACACGAGAAGACATTCGCACCCAGATCAAGCACCCAAGGCTTAAGGTTTCCAGCCTTGTCAACTTGATTCGGTCCAGAAACAAGGTGCTTAGAGCTGCTTGATTCTGCACCAGTCATTGTTGCGAGATGCGAGGGTGTGGCGGGGATAATGGTTTGGCGCGAGATATGTGTAACTGGGCACCTCAAAAGCGGCTGGATGAGGCTACTTTTGTCAGCGTTTTTGGTGGGCTTTATATTCTACGGACGGTAATGGACATGCGGCAGGTGAGACCTCGCCACACACTTGCGCAGGGGTTTATTTGCTAAGACGTTCGAACAATATCTTGTTTATCCTTGCGCCTGGTCAGGAGGACTCAGAGTTCTAAAATAAGCGCAGTCATACTGTGTCTCTTTGGTTGTCGCAGACTGGTATGAAACCGACCTGGTTGTAAGTTATCTAAGCGGGGTATCAACTGTGCAGTTAACCGAGACCCATTCCAAGTAAGTTTATTATCTGTTGTATTCATATGGATGCGTCTATATGCCCCAAATGCAGGTAGACTTACGCACGACTTACTCGATCATGACAAACAGAATTATGACCGCCTCGAGGCATAACAGCACAAGTTAGAAATAGATGTCATTTGGGGACCCTTTTCGGAATCTGTTTTCCTTATACGCTTCACGGGACCTGCACATCGGTCAAATTGCCACTAAAACACAGCACTTGAGCGAAGACGGCAGGGGGCTATACCGAGATTCCAGGATCCCTTGATGGCCGCAAAACATAATTACTTGAGCAAATTACATCTCATGCCCATGTGCCTCAGTTTGGTCGCTCCAGATATCAACGGAGACCTGACAACACATTTTTCAATCAAAAGAAAGCTCGGCGATCTCCCCGTCGTAATGTATTGGAACTTTAATCTCGTCCTATTTCTGAACTCGCGTTTTTACCGTAAGCTGGAATGCTCATATCACGAGAATGCGGTCAGGGAGCATTCGCATGAACGTAAGACAGTACCCCTAAGGGCGTAACTGTACCTACAACGTTGAAGGGCTTGTACTGAAGGCTTCCGCGAAATAGGAGCGCATCGAGCGTCCAAATAAAGTTAGCTCCAGAGCTTATGTCTGCGGGCCGCATCGGACCGAGTACGCCTCATCTCACCTGCTCAAGTTAAGGCTCGAGTTGACTCGGAGATCTTTCAACTATTGAGTCGATTCATCTATCGTTCTCGTCTATCATCATACCTCATAGAGCGATCTTTCTGACAATAATGTTCCTGTACATATTGGCTATTGAATGACAAACTATGACGCATACCTCCGTCCATTTATTTATGTCTGGTTATCGCCAACACGGGAAGTGGCGGGACTCAGGAATGGGTCAAAACTACCCTGCTTCGACTACCTCACACATCTACAAGAACCATACGAAAGGGCTTTGTCCACTCGGTAATTAAAACCTCGCTGATAATACCAGTATTGATGCAACGGTCCTTGTCAAATTTGGTCAAAGCAGCAGCTCACAATGATAATCAAAATCCTCGAGGCTACAGGCCCAAGCAGCGAGCCGTAGCACGAGTGGTCGTCGATGTATTCTAGCTCATATAGAGTGTTTTCAAGATCAATACCTGCAGTTAAGGCCGTCAGACACCCTTTCCTGCAACCAGGCGAATTTCACGGCTGGTGTTCGCGTTTGTACGTACACCGCTCCTCATCGAACAAGATTGGCCATGACATCGCGTTCCTTGCTTATCGCCGTTGGACATGAGCTGAAATTTCCTGTCATGTTCAACCCGAAAACTCAGAAGGTCAAATTCTTTCCTGGAAACGCTGTCCAGCAATCAGGCCTTGATCGGTAAATAACCTCTTCAACTCTCGTCATCGGCGTCCAGATTCCCGTCGGGAGAACATCCAAAGATAAATGAACACAGAATAAGCAATAGCGTGAATTTAAGATACCGAGATCACCGCTTCTGTCCCTTCTTGCCACTCGCGTAGGTACGAGTTCTGGATATTCGACTTCGACTTGGGGATATCCGTTTTCTGATTCAGAAAGTCGCAATCGTAGATGTAGTCTCGGCGCAAGACGTCCACCTGGTCATAGACGGGGCTATCTACTGCCCCATATCTGGCATACCACAAGCGTTGCTTACCCTTTATTCGGGAAAACATGTCTTCCGGAGTGAACTCGTTATTCGTTCTGAGTATAGATGATTTAGCGACGAAAAACGTCGTCATGCGTGAAGCTTGCGAATGGGCCGATGGTGGAAGGGGACACGAGTTACACGTTGAGGATCACCCATGGTCCACGAGGCACAGTAGATCAGTCAATGGATCATGCAACGGCGATGGAGCAGACAGTTTGCGTCATAGCAATGTAACATTGAACACCGGTTTATCGATGGCATGGAAGGGAACATGTGACAAGAAAAGAAAACAAGAAGACATTTGGCTCGGAAATATCTAAATCGGCAAAAATATCAAGCTAGGAAATGCTATTTGAGAAATCTAAGAGGAGGCATATTGTGAACAACATGGGCGCAGGTGACTCGAGAAATGCCATTACACCTGAGACGTTTGCAATAAGCGTGCGTCGTCTACTTCAAGTTTGCGATGTTCGGGTTCCGCTGCCTTTCCCCCATGTATTGAGATGATGAAACTGGAAAGGATGGTGATGTCATGTAGATCAAGATATGGAAACCATTAATGCAAAACACCAATGAAATGGGTGAGGGGAAGATTCAAAGACAATTCGTTCTGCTGACAGTCGGCAGGTGCGAAATGGCGGGGGAGAAACTCAAGATGGTATCTGCTCAATGAATGAGGTCATGAACGTCTGAGTCACGGAGAGCGTCAGAAGAAATACTTACACAAAGATTGTGACCGTGCATACGCTACGCTGTACGGCTACTTCACATTCTCGCACAGGCATTCCTATCTCGTGCTTCGGGAATTGACGTGCCGGTTTGTCTACCATCACTCCGTTCGTTGTCCCCGAGTTTCATAGAAGGATTCTTGAAGATTGGGCAGTCATCACGTTTGCTGAAGCACCATTTCTCGCACTCGGCACAGTAGACTCGATGAAGAGCATCATCCGCTACGTGCAGAGGGTGGGTGGGCGGGCGATCATTAGGGTGGCCACAGCGCATAAGGACATGCTCAGCAGATGAGTGGGGACAATGGCAGCTAAAGGGTTCATAGGAGTAGGACATCGAGTCGGAACGGCTCATAATGGAAACCAGGGACGGGGGGAAAGAGATGACAAGGTGGTAAGGACGACGGTGAGACCTGGTATTGACTCAAGAGGTCCTGAGTGTAGTAGAGAGCGCTCTGAGGGTGAAGGCATCTCTGCCATCGTACTTTATATACACGCAACCCGATATTCAGTCGCCGTAATTTCCTTCCTGCAGGTCTCACCATTCTTTCCATTTTCGAATTAGGATGTCGTTCATGAATTGCCGTTCTCGAGGTCCTGACGTAGGCACTTTGCTGGGTAGATGTCCGTTTCCACATTTACCAAGCTATCGAACACGCCGGCACGGATATTAAACGCAATATTCCATGTAAGGTTGCGTCCATATGTTTGTATATGTGTAGATGTATCATAGGGCGGAGAATCCTGGGGGTGTAAGAATAGGGATGTCGTTGGTTGTCGTTACACTATTGGCACTTGCCACGGGGAAGCTGAGCATATTTGGGGGTATTAAGGCGGTTGGAAATTCGGCCGTAAGTCTTAACATGCCACCGGGGAGTAGTCCCAAGAAGATTTGGACACATGGACGGACACAGTTTGCTGTTCGGAGATCCAGCGTTAATTTTCAAGGTTACTGGTGGCAGATCCCAGATTCCAGTTTTCGGTGCCACGCACGCGCGCTTGGTCGAGCCTTCGGGCAGAAGGTCTTTTGAATTGACTTTGAACTCGAATAATGCAGGGTGCGTCCGTAGTTTCGTGAACCGTGACAAGTAATTTGACGAGGGACACAGTAACGTTGTGAGTGACAAAGAAGCACGCGCTGACTACACGACAGCGGGAGATAGCAGAAACAGAATCGCTCGTGTAGGTGCCGGTAGATTTTTAATATAGCATCCGCAAGAAGGTCCAGGATGTAGCCGAGACTTTTCGCCTTGCACCAGTTCATCTCCTAAGCGAGAACGCATGACGGATGTATTTCGAAGTAGAAGATAGCTACTTGTTAAAGAAGGGGGAAAGCAGGGTAATATAAAGAGAAGACGGAAATTTACCTGTTGTGGAGGTTTATGTGAACGGCGACGGAGAAAGCCTGAAAGGAAGAATCAAATGCTGAAGTGAGTTGGGTCCAAAGCAATTTAGGCGCTAGAGAAGCCGGGCCGGCCCTAGATCGTATATCACTGACAGCCTCTTGACTTCATGAGCTAAGTGCAACAGGTCACATTCGGCCCTTCACATTTCCGTTTGTTCTAAATACTGAGCCTATTTCTGTTAGGCTTATCATCCGCTGATCTCAAACAAGATGGCACGGACCTTACGAATAAGACTACCACGAGTCGGAGTGTCACCGATGAACAAACAGTGTTAAAGCTGAATGTTGAACGTCAGAGCTTCCTCTTCTCGCACTATTTGCTCGACAGAACACGGAGGAGCGTACCCTCCAGTGCTCCTCTTTCCGTCTTCTTGGCTCAATCATGAAACTCAAGGGAAGATAGGATGATCGGCGTTCTGCTCGAGACCGTCCATCAAATTGGTTCGGGTTTGATTGCTCTAGGTTCAGGCTAGGGTGCGGAGCTGGCTCAGGTGTTGTCAGTTAGTAATCTCACCACCATTATCGTGAAAATCTAAGCCGCGCCTAGTAGAATGATGCTAAACCCTGAACCGGTGGCACGAGATATACTTCGTAAGATGAAATGAAATTCGTAGACTTACCCAAGTTTAATTACCACCGTGCAGGACATTGTTCTAACGTGGTACGTCCCGGCACGTATATCGTAAACGGCCGGGGCCTGTGGCTTCAAAGCAAAACTAACTTTTCCAGTAATAGCTATCTGTCATTCGTAATGGCGGGGTCGGAATGAAGAGTCTAGTTGAGAGTCCTTCCAACATATCTCACACACAAACATGCTCACGACTCCACGGAGAACATATCGACGAGCGCCGGTAAACCTTGAGAAGTTTGGCCGATGCTCGGCTTGTTAGGAAAGAGTTGCCTGACTGGACTTCGCTGGCTTCCATCTTTTCATAGCTTCCCCCTCAAAATTGAGTGATGGCCAAGGAACATTCCAGCACCCGCCGCCACCAGTGTCGGCGAGTGCTAAGCGACTATATGTCACAGTCCCGTGAACAGTGGACATATGAGCGCTAGTATCACCTCCCTGCCGCGAACGCGCGTACCTTTTTCGGAGCCTCCCGCCATCCTTGTGCCATCCAGCCCAAACACCCTTGCATATAACGCAGTGCCGGATGGAAACATCTCTCGCCACCAGCAGCCTCAGGGCTCCCTGTAATTTGGACGGTCCCATTAGTCAAGATCTATGCACCTCTTACCCTCAGGCTCACATATAATTGAGCTCAACGCGTTCTCCAGGTGGAATGCATGATTTTGCATTGTGGTGTCTTCTCGCTAGACTGCAAAAGAGAAGCAGTGCCTTCGTGAGATCCTGGGCTTTGTGTGAAACCTCTATACATGAAAGATCCAGAACTTTGATGAAGGCCAGTCGTTGACGTATGAAACGAATAGTATAGGCCTCTTTCTGACACTGATGTACTCGAAGCGTCGGGAGGCATCCCGCAGGACACTCAATATTCCAATCCCGCGAAAGGTGTTCTGATTCACAGGTCAACGTTATCGCCGAATCCTGCAAGCGACATCAACCATTAGTGCAAAAGCCTGGCAAGACATCATCATATGATTGGTTCAAATCGATACGGATCCTTCTGCAAGGAGGCAAGGACTTGTGTATTAAAATTGGCTCTCTTTGCTTTGAGCTGCAAAGGCAATGGTCTGCTAGGCGTCACCAGCGCAGAGACGGAGGTTAAAAATACGCCCTTAGGCCTTAGGGCTTGCCATCAAGGCATCAAATCTTCTGACAGTTGATCTTCCACTGACAATCACTCTTCAGGTTGCTCCCCGTAACAGTTAGTCTAAAATCAGCCACAAACGTGATGTCTTGTATTAACCCTGAGGACTAAATACCGGATAATCGCGGATGTGCGAACACCCTGAACTCGTGTTCAAGTGAGCCTGCCACATTTACAAATTAGAAATCAGCTCTCGTTACTGATTGTATCTTGCACCAAAAGCCCCTTTCAAACTCTTTCAAGAATATACCCAGGTAAAGATGCCCAAGTTCTTTCCATCAAGATTGATCAACTATCCTTCATTCCCATGAGAACATCAATAGGTTTATAGGAGCAAATCGCATTTCAAATCGGTTGCTGGCAGGCTATGTGCTTCATCGTGTCAGGAAATATACAGGGGTTGTTTGAATTTTGGCAAACAGCCACAGAGAGGCTCAGTATTTGATACTAGCAGTAGCATGCATTGTCCACTGTCCATAGAAGCTGCGGCGCCTCGACAAGAGCAGATATTATATGCTAGGGCATCCGATTCCATGTTGCTCTCAGTGTCAAGTCTAAATACCATTCCATATCGAAGAGATGTTTCCGGCATGCACCAGTAGAATTACTTCCAGCTCCTGACTTTGGCTCCTAGGACCCATGTGTCCCATTCAACAAGATCTCGTCTTTACAAAGCTATGTATCAACGCTTCCAGCAAGCAGCCATCAATATCGCCATCGCCATCGGCCAACCTATATGAATTCAGATACCAATGCTTTATTTCTCCCGATCTCTTGCTACTAGAGTGATTTTCACCTTCCTTGCAAGTTGCACGAGCTTCGCTGAGATGTGGAGTGGTCTTACCAGTGGATCTATAGCTCGCTATTTAGATTACCTGGAGACTTCTCCTTTTTTCAGTAGAGATGCCAGTAAGATCCGCCAGGGGCACTTGTATCATTGTCTTATAATCCAGTCGCAACCTTCGTGTACCTCTTACGACTTTTCGTTGCAAAAAATGCATAAATTGCTTTGGACGTTGAGTTGACATATGAGAGCTCAATCACGAATAGTGAAGACAATTGCGTTCATAGTGTTCATTTCCAGAGTCGCATTTTGGATCAATATCGCCATCGCGAAACATTTATCAAAAGCGCACTTCACGTCCAAGCATTGCTCGTCGCAGAGTTGACTTAGACTACTTGTTGAAAGGGACACCGGGGTAGAGCTTGCAAAAGGCTTATACTATTAGGAGGCGGGAACTCATCTTCATGCTACTGTACTACTCGAATACGTCATCTAGCGCCTCAATCACTGGCGCGGGATCGTCCGGCGTCTATTTGCCAGTTAATGATAGTGGATCTTGAACCTTGAACCTTTGAGACTCCATTGTTTTTATTTTGAGAGATATGACACCAACCTGAAAGTAGGAAATAAATGCTTCCGAAAAGCGTCGCTGACAGGGGGATGAACCCTAGTGCCTTGAAGTGAGTTGTCCGCCAGCTGCCAGTGTCTCGGCGTGATCGTGGCGTTTGCTCCTGTGAATGTTTGATGTATGATGCCGTAGAGCACTGGGTGCGGTTTAACAGTTACAGAGTTGCGATGGCTAATGACTTCAATAATCGCTCATCGGGTCAATGGCCAACATGAATGATAGACAACTTGGTTTTTCCATAAACAAGGCTACAATTGGTGAGCGAATAATTTGGAGAAGGAAGACATACTCATTTGCAAGTGCTTTCCGCGGTCGAACGCCTAGTGTACGTCCCGAGTTCCGAACGCTCCTTCATTCACAGAACATCTTAACCATTCTAGACGTTAATGAACGTTGAGCTGTTGCGTAACCTCCGAGTCTTGGTCGTCCATAAACTCTTGTATGAGCTGGAGTGTACATGCTATAACCCGCCATATACGGTGTACGTCACGGTAGGGCATGTCTAACCCAGGGGCACGGCGGATTCCTTCTGCTAATAATTACTCAATGAGTACCTAAAGGGCCTGATAGATCGTGATTTACCAAGGGTGCAATCAGGGTAAAATGAACGGCGACGTCGAGCGCGGTGGGATATTTCTTCGTTAAGTGTCACATTTAGCGGTTTGTGAAGGAGCCGCGGGGAGACGGTGTCTGACGGAACGTGGACTGGTTCAAGCGTTGAGAAATTATTCCAGCTCTGAAGTCCGAAGGTAGGTAGTACGCTGTGTCATTGTGAATCAAGCTTGAATTCCCAAGATGTTTAGAACGAGCAAATCCATTAGAAGGTAGTGCTTGTTAACCGAATCAACTGACCCATGGACACATCTAGGACCAGAAATCATTAGTGTGAGACCCAGAGACCTGGCGCATAACTTTGGATTAGTAACTCCGTCGTGATGCTAGGTATAGGGTCCAACATCAAGCAAGAGAAGTGGCCTAGAGAAGACCCGAGGAGGTTAGAAGAGATCGGATGGGAAAAGAGGGTGCGACCGCTCAGCTCGTTCCAAACGGCGGTCGAGTAAGAAAATTCTTGAATCATTGGTTCGTTTGCTTTGGAAGTCAAAGGAGTACACCCCCCTTAGGATGAAGGATTTCGACTGAAAATACATACAGTCTAATGGGAAGTACTCACCTAAGTTAAGAGTCCGATATGAAATCAACCATGAAGCATCAAACCGTGGGCTGTAGCCGAGAAGGCTCGTGAAAGGTTCTTTGACCGCTCGGCAAGTCACAAGACATTGTCTGGGATTTAATGAACATGAGCCATGGGACGATATACAGTGCATTGTGGAGATTTTCGGCTTGACAAATCGAAGTGCTGTGAATGCCCGCGGCAGAATTGTGTGGAGTGTCCGACTCTGTGATCATTGCAAAAACTTTGCGACTGACTCGTTCCCCTATGGTGGCTGATACGTATTGAGTTTCATACAACGTATGTGCGATCGGAGAAAGAGTAAGGGTCTCGACCCGAGTCATTGTAAGTATTCTTACGCCAACCCCAGATAGTTTAGTTGGCTAGTATATGAGTCCACAGGAAGCAGTCTGTACCTTTCCGTTGACTGTGCTGATTGGATTAGGGTACGCGGCAAGAAGCGCCATGAAAAGGTGGCAAACGACTGAAGGAGATGACCAGTTAGTTAAACCCTTAAAAGCGCCGAAGATGTAGTGGTTTACTTATTGCTAGATGCTGGTATTCGCAAGAAAAGGAATTGATTCTCTCGTCACCATTCAACTGGGATGAATAGCAGAAGTGAAAATGTGGTATAACAGGATCCATGGTGCTTGCCAAAGTGTGGAATCGGTCCAAGCGAGAGGTATGTAATCACGAAACCGAGGAACGTAGAATGGAGACGAGGACAAAAGAGTCATGGGCTGGTGTTTGCTTTGTTCCAGTAAGCTAGCAAGGTCCAAATTTGGGTAGTTTGTGACAGGAAGCAGTGGAGGAAGATATGGGCATGGAACGGAAATGAAGAGTCTCGGTAGATGGATGATGTACTGGTAGATTGTGAAGGATGCAAGCTGAGTGTCACACCCCTTCAGATTCGAGCTAGGGTCGTTCTTGTACGTGTTCCGAACAGGTCGCAGGCTTTTGGATTCAGCAAGATATAAGTCGGAGTACCGGGATTCCTGTGCACTCGCCTGGAAACAGAGTTGGCCATGGGCTGGTTTCATAAGAGTGGCAGCAGAGGGGTCAGGAGTAATGGAGTATATAGCATTGAGCCGCTATGCAAAGCTGTGTGAGAGGAAGAAAATTGGCTCAATGTTTTTGGTTTTGTTTTGAAAACATGAGCATCCAAAAAAGGAAGGTGCGAGCTCAAAGTTTCCCGGTGTTGCGCTCATCGTCATCAACGACGACCACGACCTCTTTGTCGCCGCCATCCCCAACGACAACGCAGAGCCGTCACTGTAGGCCGAGTAGTCCAGCTCTTGGGAAATTGCCAGGAATACACAACACAGCAATTCAGCCGGATCACCGACATCAGCGACTGTCATCATACGCCATCCGTTGTCGTCTCTCTCTATCGCCTCTACTTCTAGACAAATCCTTCAAGGCCTCGAGATAGTTTTTCTATGCTGACTCACTCATTCACATAGCCTAGGTTGGACTCTACTTATCTCCATCATCCTCCATGGCAAGCAGCAGCGGCGCGTCGTCGAATACCGGATACCCGAAGACATCCAGATTTTCGACGCTGAAGATGTTTAAGCTGAATGGGAAAGACAAGCCACCACCACCGCCCCCCAAGGATCCGTACTACCTCCCAAACAGATCCATGACCTCGCTATCCCCAGATTCCCTTTCCATACCTCCCCAATCACCACTTTCACCCCACTATTTCTCTCAGTATCCCCACAGGCAGTCCCCAGTGCCAAGCCAGTCAACCATGTCTCTTGTATCTTCTGCTGCCTCCCAGCTCTCGGTAACGCCCGCAGACCAAGTTGCTCCGAAAAAGAAGAAGAGTATCAACTTTCTCAAGTTCGGAAAACGATCGAAATCGTTTACAAAAGAGGCAGAAGTGGATGTGCGACCGCCACCGCTCCCAAGAGAAGGTGGAGAGAAAGAGGGAGACCCGGGGATTACATGGCCAAGTAATTTTCAAGTATGTTCACTTCTTTGTTGTCCTTCATATACTTATGGCTATTCAAGCATAACATACATGTTGACGACGGGTGAGCATGCATAGGAGCTTTCGGATGATTCCTACTTACATTACTCTACAGGCTTTCTGGGCTGCCGCCCTCATGGGCCAAATCTCTTGCAGAAAGGGGTTATACCGAGGAGGAAATTGCGAACATGAATGCCAGGCGAGCAGCCAATTTGCGGCTCCAACAATTATACAGTGGACGCCCAGAGTCTCCTGCGTCCAGCATTACGCCATTTGCAAGCCAGTCTCAGTCGCCTCCCAATGACCGTTCAGCCTCCCCTTCTTCCAATGAGCACAATAGCTCCCCTGTGCTAACCAACCCGGTGCCAAGGAGCACCTCGCTCACACGCAAATTCTCAAATGCGTCCATGCACGGTAGATCTCCCCATCCTCCACCGACAAACGTGCCTGTACCTTCATTAATTACATCGCCGTCGTCTACCTCGTTACATTCCATTAGGACCACGAACAGCAGTAATAGCTCCAAACATCCGACCCCTGCGCGCTACAACGCGGCGTCTTCATATCACAATCCCTCCATCTCCACGATGTCTTCCGACGGCCATCTGAGTTATCAAACCATTCCGAATGTTCCCCCAGCTCTTCCGGCTGTACCTTCCACCCCCACTCGCAGAATGCAAGTGGCCAATCCGAACACACCTCCTCCCGCGTACAGTGCTTTCAGGAATACCATTATTGCGCACCAGGATGTCAAGTCTGGTTCTCCATTATCCAATGTCACCGGCACGACTGACACAGTGACGGCATCTGCAATGGCTCCTTCACTCTCACAACCTATCCCACCATCTTCCCATCGATCTCGACCTAGCGTGGAATCTACAACTTCTTCCCAGGGAGAACGATCAGGAGAATCTTCTTCTACTCAATCTACTCCGCAACTACAAAGGCAAAGAAATGAGGGCCTGTCACGGCCGCCCCGTTTGTCATTGCACGCGAGCAATGATAGTGATGATTGGAGCAAACTCGTCCTCTCTGCCGGGTCTTTGATAGATACAGAGTCAGAGGACAGTTCATCGTCTTCGGTGAAGCTCACACTTCCGATCAAGACTACCGCACCTACCTGTCCAATACCTCCGATCACCGTCCCGGACAGCGAAGAAGATGGGGTGGCTGCGAACTCTGCGCAGCCGCTACCTACAGGTTGGGCGGAGCCTTCGTCGACGGCGCGTTATCCGCCTCCGAGTTCTAGTTCATCACCTCCTGCCTCAAATACACCCTCCCGGCAAGATTCCAAGAGCGAGCTCGGAGATTTGGTCAAAAAAGAAGATTTCAAAGAAATACCACTCTCCGCTGCACTGACCGAATCCTTTTTGCCAACAATTTCCGATAGCTTGTCGCGATCAAGGCAGCGAGATACTTTACGCCCCGGGCCTGATGGTACGCTCTTGATGCCTCCTCAAGACAAGTATATGCAGCGTGAAGGGGAAGATGATCAGGAGGAAGACGATGATTTCCTGAGTGTGCGGAGATCTAATAGGGACTCGAGCCGGAGCAGTACATCGACGCTCAGTACGAGCACAGTGACCGCCTACACATACTCAACACCGCAAATCATCCGAAACGCTTCTGTCGTTCGGAGAGCAGGTGCCTATGTCACCAAACTTCCAGCTTCACCTAACAAAGAGGTTCCATCCCAGCAGCAACAGTTTCTGACTACACGTAAATCGGTTGTCCAGATGCAGGTCGTGACTGAGAAATCATCCCCGGTTGAAAACCCACCATTGTCACCTATGGGTATTGCATTCCCAGCCAACAGGGACTCCGGTTCTAGTTCGGGCTCGAGAAGACATTCTGGTGCGCCACCGTCGCCTATGAATTCCCAGTTCGGCAGCGATGAGAGTGCAGGATCGGCGTCAACGGCATCGAGTAGTTCGCAATCCCAAGGTCACCCCACGCCTACCACAGATCCTGGTTCTGCGCCGGGACTTGGTACAGTGGAATTGGATCTTGCTTCGTATTACACCACCACACCGTCGCCTGCTCGTTCGACTTTCGCTACTGATTTGAAGCCGTCGCCTTCACCCAGGGACACCTTTGGCAATACGGCCAAGATTCCCGGGGTGGTGAAGGTCGTCTCTGGGGATGGAGAGGTGGACGCGGATGACTCGTTTGTTAACTTGGGAAAGGATGACGATGACGATGACGTTGAAGGTCGGGGTCCAGATGAGGAGGAAGACGAGGAGGGGACTTGGGATACTTTGAGGGGCAATATGGTTGCTGCTGCGCTAAATGATTCCAGCGGAACGTGGCCACTTATCGTTGTCAGCGACGAACCTCCGTCTCCTGAATCAAGAACGGAACCAACGTGGAGCCCACCCTCTGCAGGAACGTCAAGTCTACCACTGACTCCCTTGACGCCTGTGCAACGATATCCAGGGTGGCTTTCAGGCGTCGTGAAACCATTAGCACAGTTCATTGATGAAGCGGTTGAACCTAGAGAGCACTACTTTGAATTGCAGGAGATTGCCGAGGGCGAGTCTGGTTCCATCTTTGCAGCTCGTATTAACCCTGCAAACGCCGACAAGCTCCGCCTGCATCCAAAAGTCAAGATGCGTGATACCACTGAGTTGAAGAAAGGTGCACCGGCGCTTGTAGCTGTAAAGATCGTTGCGATTACACCGCCATCGTCGACGGCTCAATTACCAGAAACCCAAAAGCTGATTGACCTGGAACGAGAGTTGAAGCTGATGAAGGGGCTGTGGCATGAAAATGTTCTCGGATTAGATGCGTTGTATGTAGATCTGACGGAAGATACCCTCTGGGTGCGTATGGAGCTTATGGAAAGAAGTTTGGCGGATATCATTGGGCTGGTGGTGGATGGCCTTGTGCTGCATGACCGGATGATTGCCAGGTTTGCTCAGGATGTGAGTATTCGGTCTAGCTTTATCTGGACGGGGTTATCTGATGTTCGCCTACCCAAATTTTAGGTCTTGTACGCACTTCAGTACTTGCAAGAACACCGAATCGCACATCGTGATGTCCGGTCAGATAATCTACTACTTGATAGTCATGGCGTCTTGAAACTCAGTGAGTATATCACCCACCTGTCTTGACTATGACTGATCTGATAATGTCACAGCTGACTTTTCGAACGCCGTGAAACTTCCTCCTGAATCGTCTTTGAGATCGGACCCAGCTGGTGTGATTTTCTGGCAAGCTCCCGAGATGCGATAGTAAATTGCTCTCTTCTATCTCGCCCCTTGATGCTGATCAACTTTTCTTCTACAGTCCTAATTACGATGCACTGAAAGTTGATGTTTGGTCGCTGGGAGCCACGGTTTGGGAGATGGCTGAGACTGAACCGCCTTTCTCGGATACCAAACAGGTGCAAAGTCGGTGGCCGCCGCTCACACGACCTGAGTTGTGGTCTCCTACGTTTCACTCTTTCTTACGAGCATGCTCGGACTCTGCTGGGACAAGGAAGAGTCCAAAGGAGTTGTTGAAGGTAAATTTCCCCATCTATCTTTGTTTTCATTTCGAAGCTCACCAAAGTTATATAAACAGGACCCGTTTGTTAGTAATGTCTGTGGACGTGGAGTAATAGTGCAACTCCTCTCGCAGTGCATGAGCATCGAGAGGATGATCCAACCTGCTAATGATTAATGAAAGGACATTTCTCCACGCTTGAGTCGTGGACTGTCGCTGAAAACAAGTTGTCACTAATCATGCATGACAATCTCGTGTTTGTATACCCCTCATAGTTGCTTCATGCTGAACGGTGCTTTTTCGTTTTGTTGCTTCATTATATCTTTATACTGGGCATCCTTGTGGTTTGATATCATCAGTATCTAATTTTGTTTCTTTCCTCACATTATGACAGTATCAACGATTCTTCCACCAATTTCTCCCTAGGGCTATTGATAGGACTATTATACATTCAGTTGCGTACTCATAACCTATCTATCCTTCCCGCAACACTCTCCACTGCTTCTTTCAAACGGAAAGACTCCTTGACAACCAGGTCATTCTCGTCTTCAGCACATTCGGCGATGAATGTGGCGGTTTCTGAGACAAAACCTGGAGAGAAAGAGATAAGTCATTGAGCGCATCGTTAGCGAATTATTAGCGAATTCCTGCCAAAACATACCCATGAGTCTCCCGCCATGCGCACGCCATAACGACTCAGAGCAAACAAGTGCAAAGTGGCGAACTTTGGGGCTTTCCGAGCGCGTATGCATGAGGAGGTCGAGATTAATGTTCTTGAGGAGAGCATCATCTGACACATCTTCTATGAGAGCATCCAAACACGGCTGAAGTAGCAGCCTTGGTTCTGAATCAGTTGAGAATCTCGAACAGAAAGGAATTTGCTGGATCAAGGGTACGGATATTTCCCTGAGTTTATCATCTCTCCAGAAGCCTTGAAATAGTTTTTCAGCATGGATCAACCCAACAGCAGCCTGATTACTCACGCACCTCCATCATCATAAGTCAACGTTTTCGTGAGTGTCGTCACCAGAGAGGTCCAGAGCGTGGAAGATTCATCTGAGGACTCTGCAAGTGACTTCAAGTGTGTATCGAAGGTTTGAAGAAGGAAGGAGGTGTATGGAACCATAAGGGCCTTGCCACGATCTGTCAATACTGTACAGTATCACGGGTAGTATGGAATGTATACCTTGAAATAGTCAAGGAGAGCGCAATAGGTGTGGAAAAACGTTATCTTCCTTGCCCGGTCAGCTGAAGCCGTGAAGTTAGAGACATGAGAGTTTAGGCTTCGACTTGTCTCCATACCTGGATCATTGACAAATGCCCAGTCATACATCCGACGGAATACTGGTCTGAACGCAGTTTCGTTCAATTTGACAACGAACTCTCTGAAAGCCGAGATGACTCGAGCCTCTGCCTGGCAAGTCATATGAGATCAGCTAACACTGCATTTCGAGCAGGCATTCCT
>KQ962726.1:326369-346669 GCA_001563735.1 Leucoagaricus sp. SymC.cos
TGCTGTTCGAGCATGCATTCCTGTACCTTGTTCTCAAATGCATCTGATACTTTGGCGATGTCGAGTGCCTGCATGAAGATATTGGACAGATTCCTGGCTTGTTCGATGACAGAGGCTCTGGCTGCGTGACGGAGCGTCTTTTCCAAGAATTCCGAGTAAGCAGTAACGCGATCCTAAAAAGTAATCAGTGACATTTCAGACAAATCTCTTCGGGACTTGCCAGATTCTGACTCGCAGCAGCAGCAGGCCAAATGTCCAGTAAATTAGGAAGCACTTTCGTTGGTACTTTTTTGGAAATTGCTTTCATTAACGATGACATTGCAGCCCTGGAATGACCGGAGTTGGCCTTGACATGATCCATATACAAATTAACCATCTGAGTTATTGCGTCTGATCCCCAGAAAGCTGGGACGGATGAGAGCAAGCCGTGCAGAACTGCTGTCGTCTTCTCAAGCAAATCTATATACTTTCGTTAGAATCAATGCTGTTCGAAGAGAAACCCTTGACACCGACCATCATCAGCATCCTTCAGGATAACGACACTTTGAACGACAATATCTTTGAAGAATGGAATAATCCTGGGTCCTAACTTCGAACTGGCAACCGCATACGTTAGGACAGGATAAAACTGAGATGCACAAGGACATACGACAAGGGGGTAATCGAATCCAAGGCGTGATGCACAAGCTCAGGAACTTTCAACGCTGCGAGAATAGCAGGTAATGCCGTTGTCAATGCACTCTCTTCCTTCGAAACCATAGTGGAAGCAAGGGATTTCAAAGCCTTCAAGCAATTTGTACGCAGTCGCATGTTGTCCTGGGCCAACAGTTTGACCATGGACTCTACGATGCCACTAGTTGTTGTGGCAACTTCCCGGCGGACGTAACCAGCGATCTTAGGTACGCGCTCGCTCAAGAGCTCCAGCGCACCAATTTGTATCTATGAAACATCAAATGAGTCAACTATCAAAGTGGATGCACAAGTTACAACGTACATTCCTAGTCTCCGAGTCAAGCATGAACAAGATTACCTGGACAAAGTCAGGGGCCGGCATGGCGCTCAAAACTTTGTTCAATGCTTTGTGAGCAGCGGTAGCGAGACCACTAAATTTGACTCCAGACGTCTGGTCACTGACGCTCGCCAAAACAATGAGGCCTGAAACGAGGGAACCTAGCAGTTTCTTTCCTGCCTCATCTAGATTGGTCAGAGTGTTGGGCTGTATTCCCTGATCGATTAGCGTGACGAGTGCCTGTGCTCGTTTCACACAAGTGCTAGCGGAAACGGTCAATTCTCCATCGCTATAAACCCATTTCAGCAAACGAATGGGTTACGAAGAGGACATAGACATACATAGTGTGATCCAGAAGTGCAGGAATATGATTGGCAGGATCAGCTGCAGAGGTGGCTAACCGTTGACTCTCTCGTAGGAATTCAACAAGTGCAGAAATTCGGATGGACGGAGGAACGTGTTGTAACAGAGCCACAGGCAAACTGAGCGTGGAGGATGCCTCGTTTTGGCTTTGTCTAACAATACGGTTCGTTGACTTCTCTGCAAGTAACATGCAAACCGGTGCGATGAAATGTTCCACTCCTAGGACTTCAATAAGATGAGTGAAGAAACTAGAACATTGTGATTAGCCTTGAACAGCACGCGCGGATCACATACATACTTATTTCGTCTATGACGTGGAATGTGATTTGCAGCATCTGTGAACACTCGTAAGAAGTCTCTTGAAGCAATGTAAAGGTCCAGGGAGTTGGCGTTAGCATCCTTGAGGGATGAAGCCATTACAGGGACAATCCCATCAATGGTCTGAATGATTAGTCAGCAGGGTGATCACACCTAAAGGGGAAATCCGGAGCGTGGACCCACCTTTTGTACGACTCGGAAACTGTACGTATCATCACGGTGGAAGACATTAGAGCCCATGAATGTGAAAACTGGCATGACATTATGCAAAACCGATTCCGGCGCGAGACGAGCGAGGCTGGCCATGAGCAGCAAGGCTTGATGGAAGGTCTGGGGGTTTCCAACGACTATTAATTCAGGTACCGTTAGTTGAATCCTCTGGCGAATTTTTTTAAAACACCCACCTCGGATGACTTCCACTAAAACATCCAGTCTTATCACGCTAGGCGTCATATTTGGAGCCTCCTTCGGAGCCTTTTCAACCCCAATACGGGAAAGAGATGTACGTAGTACATACCGAAATATTGGACGCAGCACTATCGACCGCCGACATGAGCATTTGTTCCACGTAGTTGACATCAGCTTGAGATGGCGGCGAGCATTGAATTACTTTGCTTAGAGTTTCCAATAAAGCTTGAACAAGGTCAAGTGATCCTGGTAGAGGCTTTGATCCGAGGATCTCAGCAAAGAGGCTTAACTCTGGCAAGGTATCTTCGCTTGATGACGGTCTGCCAAAGTCGTCAGCGGTCAGGTATTATGGAAGGACTTTAAGACATACCCTGTTATCTTAACACGTTTAGCTGCTCTCGGGCTAGTACCTTGAAGAGCGGGCGCATGGGTGTTCAACAACTCGATGATCAACGGTACATCCTTGAGCATGCTTGACAACAATTTCTTGCCGTATGATTGCTATACTTTTGTTAATAACCTCTCTATTGAGACGATAATGGGACACTCACGGCATCAACATCACGAGCAACAACTCCAAGAATCACCTCACAAACCACAATCTGCTTCTCGTACACGAGTTTTGCAAACAATTCCGTCTCCAATAGTCCAAGTAACACTTCTCGAGCTTTTGAATCGGAAGAAGGCTGAAGGTACATCTTCAACGTCTGCATATAAACGTCCCATAACTCCCCCTCGGCATCGTTCAACTGTGGGAGGGAAGTCAAGTCGAAAGAGGCGACTAGAAGAGCTGCTAGCGTTGTATTGCACTTTTGATTCTTGAGAGCCTCAATTGAAGGGAGTAGAGTGAGTGCTTTGACGGCCGATGAGACGAGACTGAGTGCTTCGAGTACTCTAATCCTGTTACTGTCGAGAGCGAGCGCATTGACGTGGGATAGAAGGTAATAAAGAACACTACTCTTGTATCTATGTCTAGAGTCAGTCTCATTGCCATTGAGGGGATGACAAGTATAGACATACTCAATATCCTTTTTTCTATCTCCCTTGGCAGGTTTGAGGTGTTCTGCATGAGCAACACGAAGATAAGTCGGGTCATGCAAGAAATGTTGTTGATGCGCGACAAGATAGCCAATATAGTGTTTCAAATCATCTTGCTCGAGATATTGCAAAGTATCTGCACATACATTGAGCTCGTGATTCGCATGATGGATCTGAGCGGTGGTAAAACGTACCTTTCACATCCCCATAAACAATGTCAAATTTATACACCCTCTTCAACTTCCTTTCACTAATTAACCTAATTCTATTCAGGCACTCTGCAGCAGCCTTCCTCACGCCATTCGCATTATTTTGTAAAGCGATGAGAAGAGCAGGAACAACGGTCTGGAAATCTACGCCGTCGTCTTCGAGTACGTGCGCTTCCAGGAACGCCGCAGCGTGCCGGAGAGCGATCTCTTGTAGTGATGAGTAGTATTCGGCCGATGTTGATGATGAGGGATTTTCAGTTGTCCAGACTCCGGCAAGGAATGCTAGAGCTTCGGACTTGAGGTTGAGGAAGAGTATGCGTAAAAGGCAGGAGGTGAGAACTGGGAGAGATGACGAGCGATTTGCGAGGTTATAAACTGCACGCATGAGGGAGACATATTGCGATCCTCGCGTATCAGGCATAGAGCTCTACGGAAGGATCAGCCAGTATAAGGGACTGGGGAGAATGGAGTAGACGTACCGAGGGTTGATCAGACAACCAATTAAGAATTAATCCGTCAGGTGGAGAGATGGCACAAATAACAGCAATCAAAGAGACTTGAAGCCATGAAAGTGTAGTTGATTTGGTAGGCTTGAAGATTACATTCTTTTGCGGTAACTCTTGCAAGGTCTACAATAGCACCTGCCAATCAGCGAAAGTCCAGTGATACAAGGTAGAAAAATTGTTTACCTCGAGGAACTGATCGTGATCAGCGGGAAGGTCGTCAATCCCGCTGATCTCTTCAAGTTTCATCACATCCAGTATTCTTCTCGCTACATCGACTTGATGCCGTCCGGAAAGTTTCCCCAACAATTCCTTGGTAATGAGGTAGCCAAGAGCGCGTGTGTGAGGATTCGATGATTCGAGTTTGGATGACAGGACCGGGAGAAGCTCATACAGATGGTTTGACATCAATATGTTCTCTGGTTACTCATTCAGTGAACCATTGAATCAAAGAAAAGAGTCCTGGTACTCACGAGCAATCTTTCCGGTTAAAGCAGCGTTGGTTGATTTCATCTTCTCAACCACATCGTCAACAGCCTTTTCTCTCTCAGCCTTAACCACACCAGTACACCCCTTCAATATCTCAAATTCCTGTCCCTCTTCCTTCGCCATAGTCTCGGCAACAATATCCCACACAGTCTCGGCGGTATGTTGTCTCGGTTTGGAGAATAAGAGGAAGGGGAACAACACCTCCGAAATAAGCTGTTCTTTGAGCTTTGATTCGAGGGTTGGGTACAATTGACCAAGAGCAAATGCAAGGTGAAGGCGAAGAAGGCTACGTTTAGGTTTTGAGCCAAGAGAGGTTGAAAGTATCTTTATGTATGCGGAGGCGGAGCTGGCGAAGAGGGGCACGACAAGATCCGGCTTTTCGTAAAGAGCTTCGAGAATTTGGTACTCGGTATCTTGTGCACGGGAAATTAGCGCGGATGCGATATATTCCTTGATGCTGAGAGATTAGTGGTTGAAGACATGGAACACGTGGTCTTTTTACCTTGTCAGCGGATGTGAGTTCGTCCTTTGACAGCGAGGAAAGTAGTTGTTTAACGGCAATCAACCTCACGTTAGTGTCTGCATTTGTTGACGCAAGGGCCATGTCCGTCTTGTCTTTGCTCCCGGAACTTGATGTAGTCACCTGGAAGTTGGCTCGTCAAGGTTGAAACTCGCATTTCGATAGGAAAAGCGTACTATTGACAGAGAAAGGACGAGCTGATCAATGGCCTGCTTCAGGTCGTCTTCCTCATCCTGTTCGATTTTGATGACACGTTGGAAAGTGTCTGGGTGTCGTTGTTGAATGACAGATAAGAGTGAGCGAGCAGCAGTAGCAGTTTCAGGGGTTTCATCTGAGAGTGCCCCTCTGACTAGCAATGTTGTCGCATGTTCGGTCACGGGAGAAGGGACTGCTGGCATCGAGATTATTGATTCAAGCAGTACTGAAGCATTATCATCGGATAACCTGTGGATTACTCAGTGTTGAATTGTCCACTGATACCGAGGAAGAACTTACCTCGATACCAGAGCCGTCACTAGAGGTCTCACTAGCTTCTCCGAGCCAACCCAACCGATCGTTGCTTTGAGTTCTTCCTTGATATCACTAGAAAAAGCAATGAGGCACATGGCAGAATTTCCGAGAATCAAACGCACGGTAATTGAAAGATAGTTTTGATAGTCGAGCTCGAAAGCGAATCCAGTTCTGTTTGAGGCTCGCAGACGGCAATAGTTGCACTGATGAACTGTTTCGTAGCAATCACAGAGGTACAAGATGCCATAGACCCAATGATGACCTTCAAAGCAGATGCTGAGAGCTCGCATTTCTGGGACAATGCGGATAAGAGAATGAAACTTCCGAGCTAGAGAAAGCTTAAGTTGTCGCATGGAGTTTAGTTACAGGGCGTACGTACAACAGCATCCCGCAAGGCGTCGCGTTTCTTTTCTAATGGCTCCAGGAGTGCAGGGAGCAGGTACGCCATTGTCCCCTCACTAAGAGCTTTGCTTCGGAAAATGAATTCGTGCAAGGTCGCGGCATTGAAGGCCAGAAGGACGCGATGTGACCGGTTTTCTTTCAATGCCGAGGGAAGCAATGAGGTGATAAATCTTGCAACATCAGTATTTCGCAGCATCTCTGTAACGAGGGAGACTCGAGGGACATTTTGGGCTGCCGACTTGAACGGCAGGAGGAAACTCCATGTCGAACTGGGTCTGAAGAGCAATCAGCCTAAGAGAAAAGCACCTTTTCATATGGAATCGTACTTGACGTGAAGTATAGTGACTAGTTTGGCGAATTGTGCAGTGTCATGGTAAGGAAGGAACAACGCGAGCAGGTTTTCGACATTAAACTCGTGAATCCTAAATCATCAGGGAGTTTGTAGAAACTATCTTTGGAACAGATTTACCTGAATCTTCGCACTAACCACTCTATCACTCTCGCGGTTGGTGCTTCTAGTAGCCAAGGTCCCAGAAGGCCCAGGAACTGTGCTATTGAACCACCCAATTTCTCGTCCTCTTCCTTCCCCAACAAAGTCCTATCCACCGCCCTTGCCCTGTCGGAGAAAAGCTCATGTTCATAACGCTTCAAACGCTGGTCAACAGAGCATAGCTTCAGGAATGCATTCGTCCCAAGTGCGAAAATTGAATCTAGGTCGTGTTGATCCGCATCCCGACCTGTAAAAAGGTATGACTCTGAAGGTTTCCGTTTGGAGCGATCGGCGAGCAGGGCGGCGTTGAGAGACGCAGATTGCGCCAGCTGTGTTGCAAGACTAGACATTTCTGCCCGTCAGCAACAGCTTTTGGATTAAGAGACCAGGCAAGGATAGACGCGAAAAGCAATCAAAATTTGTAGCACGTGACACACGGCCCGAAAAGCCGTAGGCTTGCTTTTATGTTGCTCAGATCATGACACGGTCGTTCCTGAAGGTGGACCCCTCTATCTCGATATTACACTCTAGCGTTAGATTTACAAAATCAACAGACTCTAGCGAAAGGATCTAAAAATGGTAGCAACAGGAAATGCGCTCAGTTGGACGAGGGTGGCACGTCGTGGTACTCCTCTTCAGTGTGCTCCTCACAATCCTCCTCTTCCTCATAGTCGTAATCCTCGTCCTCAAAGTCGATTCTACCGCCCTTCTGGTACTTCAAGTCCGTCCCGTTCAACTTGGCCTTCTCCTGCCTCCCCTTGCCCTTTCCCCTGCTCTTCGTATTCTTCGACGTTCCAGCTACGCTCTTCAGATTCGCAATAGCAGCAGCAACACCATTCGCCGCTGCATTTGGGTTTGTGCTGGGTGGTTTTGTTGTAACATCTCCTTCCTTCTCGTTGACTGGGGAACTCGAACGAATGAATGCGGCGACGGCTGTGGACCCAGACTTGCGCTTCTGTCCCTTCAACGAGGCGGCATCCTCTGTAGCTTTACGGGCGAGGTGTGCGATGTCACCTTCGATTTCGAGCTTCATGGAAGCAAGGCGACATTCGAGGCTCTCGAGCTCCGTTTTGCGGACGTAAACCTCTTCGAGGAGGTCGTTGTAGGCAGCAACTTTTCGCTGCTGTTCCTTAGGAGCATCGACGGGCGCGTCAATACGTTCCTGTCAAATCAGAACCGTTAGACTCTTTCACATAGAGGGTTTCAAAAACTCACATCTATGACGGGAATAATGGGAGAGGGCGAGTACGAGTACGTGGTTCCGATGGACATGTTTAACGACGACGATGTGAAAGACGATGGAAAAGTAAGGGCGAAAACGATTGCTAACCTCAATACACACCCAGGGCGAGGGTTTTATAGATTGCAGACTTGTCCTCGTTCGCAAATTTGACATCCGAACCGATATCGGACCAACGTTCCAGCCACGCACAATGAGCATGGTCAAGGGACTGTTCATCGTGTCATCAAATCTCTTCTTCAGCGTTTACCTTCCCAAATATATCTACAGCATATCTACTTCCAAAAAATGCAGCCTTCGACTCGTCGGAAGAATGCCGTTGCAGGACAACAAGATCGCTACATCCTCTACCCAGCCGGAGAATTTACTAAACACCCCATCACCTCGCCTTCAGAATCATGCTTCCTGAATGCCGAACAGGATTCGACTCCTGCAACTTTAAATGTTTAGCGCCTTGATGATTTTTACAGTCGCTCGAGTCATGACCTCATACCCGCGAGACCTAGCGAATATCTCATCAGGCTTTGATCGATTGATCGCGCGTCGGACGCGTCTCCTGGGAGTGGCAATTAACTCAAATGCCATAGCGGATTGGACATGCCTATCCACACGTGTAATAGACCCCGCGTGGCATGCACGAGAGCCGGCGAATTTGTATATTTTGTGTACCACCTCGAAGTTATCTCGACTCGCTCAACTCTTTTGATTACAACTGGATGAATTTTTGAAGGGACGGTCCCCGTCCTTAGTGTGTTTACGATTGAACATACTTGAGGCCAAGGATTGCTACCGCAGTCGGATTCACGAGAGGTCTTCAACGTTTTACTCAGCGTCCGAAACTTGTGAATATACGTACAGACTCGCTTTGTGTTCTCGCCTCGTTTGGATTTCTTGATGACCTGAATTGCTGCTCGCCGTTTCAAGCCTAGATCCACTCCCTTTGAAAACCAGTCGCGAGAGCCGAGAACCTTCAACGGCGTGACCTGGTCAGAGTGGTGCAACCGCAAACATTTATTTCGAAGTTAATGATACTCGTTTTGACGGATTCCACGTGCGATACCATTCTACTAGAGTTGACTTGTGGCACCTCATGCATGACGGTCGCGCTTGGCGCATACACCATGTTTAAAATCAGGGCATCACTCGTCGAATAACATAGTCCAGCGCACCGAGGATAGGGGGTGTAGCGTGAAGGTTAGTCTGAGGTGTGAAGTCGGGCCGAAGCGAGTAATATGAAGAGCAGTAGCTCAGTGAGGCTCCCAATCATGGTAACCTATTCAGATGTGGACGATCCAACGAAGCAAAGGCAATTTGATAGTGTGACAGATCAGTGCGAGTATCACGCATCATTATTGTCCACGACGCTTATCATGTGATCAGTTTATTCCGAAGGGCTGATAGTGGCTTAGTGTTGTTCTGTCAATGCTATCTATACATATCGGTCCTGACACTGCTCAGCAATTGATACAAATGCGCTCACCCTCCAAATCCACTCTATCTGCCCCCCTGGTCGCTCTCGGACATGGACTCCCAATCCCTTCCGCACGAGACCCCCACCGTCTCCCAAGCGACTGGTGACTCTGATGCTCTTGCACCTGTGCAAGTCCTGGTCTCTCAGATTGACTCGGAGAGCCGTGCGCAGGAAGTCGCCGATAGGGCGAAAGATCTCAGCAGAGAGGAAACACAATTGTTGGTTGACCTTTTGAGCATGGTGCGTTGCATCTCCATATGTCCTTCAGACGCCTAAGAGATCCCTTGCAAAGACACTTGAACGGAGCAGCACAGTCGCCCGTAGCCATGCCCTCGCCTGGTCTTCTCTCGTCAAGACTGCATCATCCGCAAATGTTTTCTCCCGTCATCGTACTCTCAAGTCGGAGAACATTAGCTCGAGCGCCGAGGCCTCCCATGATATCTACACGGTCAAGGGAGAGACGCCTTGCCAGGTCAGAGTCCTAAGGCGAAACAAGAAGGAATCCCCCAGTGTAAGTCAAAGTCCTCTTATCTCGACGTGGAATTACCTACACAGCTGAACATCTTCAGCGATATGGTGATCAACTCGTCAGCTGGGCTCATTTATCACATCCAAATATCTTACCATTGTATGCTGCTTTCCTTGAAGGCGAAGACCACCCATGCTTGGTTTCACCAAATCTGCCTGACGTCAACATTTGCGGTCATTCCAGAGGGCTTTCTGGAAAGCAACGTCTCTCTCTGGTTTGTATGATTCGAGCAGTCTCAGTGACTAAATTGATTTACACTTCTCAGGTCTTGGACGTTGCAAACGGCTTGTGCTACATGCACCAGAGAAATATTGTCCATGGACGACTTACTCCGGTACGCTACCTAACTCACTCCCTTGCAACAGGCTTAACCCTCTCTACAGGAAGTTGTTCTGATATCGAGTGAAGGACGAGCGTTGATTACCGCTCTCGATCTCATGTCAGAGGCACAAGAATTGGATGGAATCCCTGTTCGTTATTCTGCGCCAGAAATCCTGGAAGATGATGACGATCCTCGACCAACGAAAGCGACTGACGTGTGGTCATTCGCATGTCTTGGCTACGAGGTAGGATATCTTAATACCGGACGTGTCATTTTGGCTCATTTCATCCTCTAGACACTTTCTGGAAAAGTCCCATTCTTTCAGCTTTCGAAAGATAGTAGAGTTTCGATAGCAATTGGAAGGGGAGATAAACCCCTCCGCCCAGGTCAAGAAGGCGACGGGGACGGGATAATTACTGAAGTTTGGCGCCTGCTGTTGGCGTGCTGGGAGTACCGTGCTCAAGATCGTACAGATTTGTTACGAGTTAAAGAAGTCCTTTCCAACGTTTCCCATCAAGATAATCGTCCTGTCCCAAAACCGATGCTCGCATCCGACGCCCTCAACGGATATACTGAAGATACAGGTCGTGCCGAGGCCATCTTAATCCAAGTTCTTGGAACTGAGCAGCCATCCACACTACGGGTCCCAGAACATTTGCGTGGCTCCCTTTTTACGCTTGCTGGTGAATCACACGACTCGGATGCACCCAAGCGCAGCGCAAATATGGCTGCAGCGAAGAAGCTCAGTCCTCAAGAAACTCAGGTACTGGTGGATTTGTTAGATCTAGTAAGTTGCCGTTCTTTCTACCCAACCATTTATTGAGCAGTATCTTGAGGCCATCAAAGATCACTTTCATCTTCCCACGAGCAGATTACTCTTCGATATAACAGGCTCTACGCACATTTTGCCTCGGTCTTACAAGTTGAGTGGAATCCGATATGATCCCACTGTAACTATAGCAGAATGCCCCTACGCCAAGACATACAAAGCCCGTGGGTTGAATGTTTGCGTCAACGTTTTGACAGACTTGGGTAATTCCTCAGCCGTGTGTCCAAAATAGCATGCCGCCTCTTCCGTTGCTGATTTCTGCTTATAGAACGTCTCCAAATGGGCGTCAGACTGGGCCAATGTGTCACACCCGAACATATTACCATTTGGTGGCGTGTTTCATGAAGGTCTTGATGACTCTTCGCGTATCTGGGTGATAACACCAATGCTAGATAACGGAAAGATACGAGACTATGCACCTACTCTTCCTCAAAAATCTCGAATACCTCTGGTGCGCGATAATCATTATATTTTTACTTCAACAGACCGAAGTCAATCCTAGCTTTATGACGTGATCAGTGGTCTAATTTACATACACAACGACTTGGACAGTTTGGTCGGAGGTCTTCATGGAGTATGTCCCACAGAAACCTTTGTTTATTCAAGCGCTGATCAGAAAGGGGACAATGACAGCAAAGAGTTGTGATCTCCAACGAAGGCAGAGCAATGATCACAAGTTTTGGATCCCAGTACATCTTCACGAAAGGAGAGAGTGAGAAGTCAGTTCAAGGATACTACTGGCGTTTTTTCGCGCCTCCGAGGCTATATCAGCGTGGTGAAGGCGGCGATATCTGGTCATTTGGCTGTCTTATTTATGAGGTATTTCTTTTTCCGTGTTCAGAATGTTGCCTTGACAAGTAATCCTCCGAAGGCACTCACTCGGAAGGTCCCATACTATCAATATCCAGACGACCATGAAGTGGTGACCCGCAACACTCAATTCGAGCTTCCAAGGCGACCTGAACAAGCTGACGATGAGATCGATGAGATTGATGACAAGGCTTGGGACCTGATCTTGAAGTGCTGCGCAATCAATCCTGACGATCAACCGGGTCTTTCACAAATTCAAGAAATGGTTGCCGATCTGGGCGTAGAAGACAATCGCCCTGCAGCAAAACCACTTTTCGGTCCTGATGTCTTGGCACTGAGGCCTCGTCCAGATATTGACTTTCAGCATGCGGAATCAATTCTGAATAAGATTCAAGTGAGTTACCTAAGGTGCCTTCATTAAAGGCGGGAATCAGGATCAATGTCTTATCAGGTCGAGCTTTTGAAAAGTCCGTTACTGAAGCTTGTCGAGAATCGCACAAAAGGTGTTGCGGAGGCAGTGACAGAACTCGAGCGTGGTGATATCCGCTCGATTGTTGATTTTCTAGATCAAGTGCGCCCCACTTCCCGCCTTTAATGCTGACTGATCTTCATCCTATTCTTTTATAGACTCTCAAAGACCATCTCTCAATCTCCGAAGAGCGTAACCGTGTGCTGGCCCTACTCTCAAGGATTACCTCGGCCACCCATATCTTCCCTAAGCGATATGAGCTCAATGGTGTCAGATATACTTCCCAGCCGTTTGCCGAGGGGGGATTTGGCAGCGTGCATCAAGGAGTTGATACGAGTATGTGCGTCAAGGTCATGAAGCGCCTTGAGCCCGGCGCTCTGATAGTGAGTTTATCTTCATCCGCAGTTCTTCCTATACTGACCGTTCTTGCAGCCCTGGGTCAGGGAGTTAATCTTATGGGCGCACTCCTCACATCCGAATGTCTTACCATTCTATGGCGTGTTTTTGGAAGGCCCTCTTGATTCTCCGCAGACATGCTTGGTATCACCGTTCATGAAGAACGGGAACTTACAAGCCTATGCTCGTCGCCTCCCACAGAAGTCTCGTCTTCCCTTGGTGAACAGTTATTTGTTTTCTGTATTACTGAGATGATTCATCTGTTTTTAGATCTCCGATGTTGTCAATGGTCTGCATTATTTACATGAACTAGGCGTTGTGCATGGAGACCTCAAAGGGGTACGTTTACCAGTATCGCAGTCGAACACATTGGTTTACTGATCAATGTGACCGACTCGTAGCAAAACATCTTGATCTCCGATGAGGGTCGCGGACTGATCACTGACTTTGGTGCCGCTCATATAACTACAGCCACTGCTGCTTCAGGTTCTCTTTCGGCGACTACTCTCCGTTTCTCGGCACCCGAGATGATATTAGGTAGCAAGAAACCGTCAAAGGAGTTCGATATTTGGTCGGTTGGCTGCTTGTTCTATGAGGTAGCAATCCGGTTCCTTCACCCTCTAAAGTATCGCTCACCCTTCTACCTCGATAGATACTATCGCGAAAGGCACCCTACTACGAATACAAACTGGAAGTCCAGATAATAGCTGCCTTGAGCCGAAAGGAACCCCCAACCCGGCCTGGAACAGCGAACACAGACAAGGAGGAGAAGGATGACTGGGACGATGATTTTGATCAAGACTGGGACACCATTGACGACCACGCCTGGAGCTTGATCATGAGGTGTTGTGCGCCGGAGCCTGAAGACCGACCCAACATTTCGATTGTAAGAGAGCAGGTTAGAGACCTGAAGATATGGGACGATCGTCCGGAAGCGAAATCCATACCTGGAGCCGAGATCTTGAAGTTGAGGTCGCCAGTTATGAAGGTTGATTTGGATAGGGTGGAAGAGCTCGTCGCCCAGGTTCAAGTAAGTTGGCATCCGCTGTTCAGTGTGATGTATCCTAATCCATCCCTCATCCCTCAGCGCAAGATGGATGCCCGTAAGGAGTCTGTTTCTCCAGCTGAGCAAGTTAGTTCGCCGTAATGTTGTCCATCTACATTGTGGTTGGTACCATCCATGTTACTGCATCCTGTAAAATATCTTGTCTATCCGCTCGGTGTATTATATATAGTCCTAGCGCCGATGTCATCCTAACTATCAACAACGGTTATGACACTTAAACCGGTTTTGACTGAATCGAATTCGGTGACTTAGCCCTGAAGGGGTGTAAAGACATCTGACACGAGACTATAGCGTCCATATTGACCGTCATTCCTATTTAGTTAAATAAGCTCAAAATGACAACTTGAATGTTCTATCGAATCTCTCTCCACAGCATCGGTTCTCTGAGTCCCATCATTCGGTTTAAGCGCCGAGATTGCCAGTGAGTGCGCAGTCGGAGTTTCCCGAACTCGAAATGCCAGCGAAGCTTCGCGTGACGGAATCTCGACGACCACAGATTTTATCAAAAGCTATATCGGTCTTCCAGCGTTTACCAGCAGCTACAAATGTATTCGCCTTCCGAAATCGTTCTATCTGATCCCCTGAGTGCTCTTGGATATGGACGCCCGACCCTCTCAGGAGGGTGCTCCAGCTTCCACCCCCATTTCCGATGACTCCGATACCTTTGCACTTGTACAACAACTCGTCTCTCAAATTGACTCGGAAAGTCGCGCTCAGGAGGTCATCGACAAGGCGAAGGATCTCAGCCAAGAGGAAACGCAACTGTTGGTGGATATCTTGAGCAGGGTGCGTAATGTGTTCCCCTTCGTTCTCCAAGTTATTGAAAGGTGTCCTGTAAAGACCCTCAACAGGCCCAATGCAACTGCCTGTAATCACACCCATGCATGGCATTCCCTTGTCAGAATCGCTTCGTCTGCCAATATCTTCTCCCGAAATTGTACCATAAATTCGCAGAATATCACCCCTAACGTTGAAGAGTCCCCTGATGTTTACACGGTCAAAAGCGAGACGCCGAGGAAGGTCAAAGTCCTAAGGCGAAGCAATAAGGTCTCTCCCAGGGTAAGCCATTACCTTGAGTGGATTTACCTATGCCTTACTGGATATCTTGGGATAGCGATACAGCGATGAACTAATCAGTTGGGCTCATTTGTCACATCGAAATATCTTACCACTATATGCTGCATTTCTTGAGGACGAAAACCACCCGTATTTGGTGTCGCCGACTGTACCCCAAATCAATATTCTCGATCATGCCCGGAAGGTCACAGAGCAACAACGCATCTCCCTTGTTCGTACCGTTTGGATAGTCGTCAAAATTCCATTGATCAATACTCATTAGGTTTCGGATGTTGCAAACGGTTTATGTTACATGCACCAACTCAACATAATTCATGGGGGGCTCATCCCAGTACGTTATGCTAGTTTAACGGCGTTAAACTTGGAAACATTCCAATACTGTTTCACAGGAAGTCGTGTTGATATCGAGTGAAGGACGAGCCTTAATTACAGTTCTTGATACCGCATCTTGGGGGCAAGAATTTGACTCACTTCCAGTTCGTTATTCTGCGCCCGAGATTTTGGAGGAAGATGATGCTCGGCCAACCAAAGCAACTGATGTTTGGTCGTTTGCGTGTCTCGGTTACGAGGTGCGTTTTACCCTACTCTGAGGACGAAACATGAAGCAAATTTACGTCTAAGGCACTTTCTGGCAAAGAACCGTATTTTCAGTACTCCAAGGATAGCAGAGTTTCAGCAGCTATCACCAGGGGTGATAAACCGCTTCGGCCCGGCCAAGAGGATGTCAGGGGGGACGAAATAAATGGTGATATGTGGCGTCTATTGTTGATGTGCTGGGAGCATGGACCCGGTGATCGTCCTGACGGTTCACGGATCCAAGAAATGTTATCGAACATGTCCCTTGAAGATGATCGTCCAGTGCCGGCGCTGACCCTTGACTCCGAGATTCTCAATGACTCTGCCATTGAAACTGAACGTGCAGAAAATATTTTGACAAGAATTTTTGGCTTCAAGCAACCGTCTACTTTGGAGATTCCAGAGAATCTATATCGCCTAATATCTCGGCTTGTCGACGATTCCAGCAAGCGTCAAGCAGTAGCTGCGGCAGCAAAGAAGCTCAGTTCTGAGGAGACGCAGATTTTTGTAGATTTCTTAGAGCTGGTGAGGAATCTGTCAATCGTCCTTCTTGATAACATCTCATGTTCACCGTCTGCAGATTGCCAAGGATATTCCCGTTGATAATATTAGGCTATCAAATCCTTTTGTGGGGTTATTGTCCAGCATCATGACGTCCACCCACGTCTTGCCCCAGTTCTACAGATCCAACGTAGTTCGATATGATCCCGCAGCTCAGATAGCGGAAGGTCCCAACGCAAAAGCGTATAAAGGGCGAGGTGTGAGTGTTCGGGTCAACGTTGTAACGGATTCCGGAAATACTGCAACTGTGAGTAAGTTTGTGACAATGCTGGCTCTTTCATTACTGAGCTGCATCCATAGCAAATTGTCAAGTGGTCCGTGCATTGGGCAAATTTATCGCACCCAAACATCTTACCATTTTGTGGCGTGTTTCACGAGGGCGTCAACGACTCCCCGCGTATCTGTGTGGTATCACCATTACTAATGAACGGCAATCTACGCGATTATGCACCTACCCTTCCTCCTGAATCTCGAATTCCCTTGGTGAGTAATTGTTTCGACATTCATGCGTCAGCGCTTGAATCGGACTCTCTAGCTTTTTGACGTTATAAATGGCCTAATTTACATGCACACAACGATGAGTAATTCTCTTGGCGGACTTTCTGGAGTATGTATAGTAAACACGTCCATCCTTTAAGCTGCCTGCTCAACGATTTCTTGCAGCAAAAGGTTTTGATTTCGAATGAGGGTCGGGCGATGATTGCTACCTTTGGGGCACAGCATATCTTTGTAGAAGGGAGGGATTTTAATTCGTATCGACCATACTCTTTGCGCTTTAAGGCACCCTCGGCACCAGAGCGAGATGGTTATGGGCGCGATGTCTGGTCATTCGGTTGTCTCTGTTACGAGGTATGCATTACCTTACTTTCTAGCAGGTGCACTTGAGCTAATAAAGATTCTCCAAAGGTGGCCACTCGGAAAGCGCCATATTACCAGTACCCAGACGACCATCGAGTAGTAACCGGCAACGCTGAAAGCGAACTCCCATTGCGGCCTGAGCATGCAGACGATGATATCGATCAGATTGATGACCAACTTTGGGAATTAATCACAAAGTGCTGTGCACGTGATCCCGAGGACCAACCTGATTGTTCGGAAATTCAGGAGATGATTGTTAAACTGATTACAGAAGATAGTCGTCCCGCAGCAAAACCTTTACTCGCCCCCGAGGTTTTAGCGTTGAGATCTCGCCCTAATGTCGACTTCGACTGCGTGGAAGCGCTCCTGGGAAATATTCAGGTAAATCCGACAAAGCAATTACCAATAACAGGAATACTGACTCTGATTAGATTGAGCTTCTACGTAGTCCATTGTCGAAGCTTGTTGAGAATCGCACCAGAGCTGTTGCGGAGGCAATAGCAGAGCTTGAGCGTGGTGATGTACGCTGCATTGTAGACTTCTTGGACCAGGTGTGGAGCCTTTCGTCACTGACTGCCAAGAGACTCATACCGTTATGTGAAGGCACTCAAAGACCACCTCTCCATCTCCGACGAGCGAAATCGTGTCTTGGCTTTACTCTCGAAGATTACCTCATACACACATATTTTCCCTCGGCGCTATGAGATTAAGAGTGTCAAGTACTCTCCAAAGCCAATTGCAGAGGGGGGATTTGGTACTGTCTACCAAGGAACCGAAACGAGTATGTGCATCAAAGTGATGAAGCGCCTCGATTCCGGCGCTTTAACAGTGTGTTTCCCCAATTCATCTGCTATACTGCGCATGATAACTACCTGTTTTGCAGCCATGGGTTAAAGAGTTGATTTTATGGGCACACTCGTCTCATCCGAATGTCTTACCATTTTATGGAGTATTTTTGGAAGGCCCGAGTGATTCTCCGCTGACCTGCTTAGTATCACTGTTTATGAAAAACGGAAACCTTCATGATTACGCTCCTCGCCTCCCTCAGAAATCCCGGCTTCCTCTGGTTGGTGTCATTTGTCATCGACGTTGCTCAAAGTGATTCATACAAACTTAGATTTCCGATGTTGTCAGTGGTCTATACTATTTACACGATCTAGGTGTCGTACATGGAGACCTCAAGGGGGTGCGTCTTGACACGTTATAATTGATTGATGGGTTACTGAGTGATAACGCTCGTTCATAGCAAAATATCCTGATTTCTGACGAGGGTCGTGGATTGATTACTGATTTCGGTGCCGCTCATATCACTACGGCTACTGCTGCTTCAGGTTCTCTCTCGGCAACCACTCTCCGCTTTTCAGCGCCCGAAATGATACTTGGTAACAAGAAACCGTCAAAGGAGTTTGATATCTGGTCTGTTGGCTGCCTGTTCTATGAGGTACTCATGCTTCTTCGCCTTCCTAGACTATAAACTCACACTTCAACTGTGTAGGTCCTCTCACGAAAGGTGCCCTATCACGAGTATAAAATGGAGGTCCAAATAATTGCCGCATTGAGTCGAAAAGAACCTCCGTCGCGCCCTGGCACCGTAGCCGATGACACAGAGGAAAAAGATGATTGGGATGATGACTTTGATCAAGATTGGGATACCATTGATGATCAGGCGTGGAGTTTGATCATGAAGTGCTGCACACCGGAGCCTGAGAGTCGGCCAGATATTGAGAGTGTAAAGGAACTGGTCATAGATCTGAAGATATGGGATGACCGCCCAGCAGCCAAAACCATACCTGGGGCCGAGATTCTGAAGTTGCGGTCAGAACCGAAACTCGATTTGAATCGTGTGGAAGAGCTCATTGAGCAAGTTCATGTGAGATTGTATTCACTATTCATGTGTTGTTACCTGATTCATCCTTGCCGCAGCTTAAGATGGATGACCGTAACGAATCCACTTCTCCAACTAAGCAAGTCAGTACGCCATGACGTTCTCCCATCTACTCTCTGCCTGTAAAATACTGCATGTTGCTTTGTGTCAATTAATGGTGTTATGCCCTCATTTTACTCGCCTATCTCTTTAATGTATGTCTAATTTCCTAAAAGCATGATCTTTGGTACCTAATGGCACTACTTGTTCCGATGCTTTCGGCGTTTATCCGGTTGTTTCCGAAGTACCAACAAAGGCTCCCTCTGATCTTGTGCTCTCCTGTCAAAGCTATATCGGTCTTACTGTAGCGCTCAAGAACCAAAACAGATGCTTATAATTCCCCAGCCACTTCAGAGGGCTAACACTCCTCCATCACAACGGACTTCGTTAGCCTAGGAGATGGACCCTCTACCTTCTCACCAGGAAAGCCCGACTCCCGCATCCGACAAGCAAGACGCCTTTGCATCTGTGCAAACCCTAGTCTCACGGATTGATTCAGAGAGTCGCGCCCAGGAGCTCGTGGAAAAAGCCAAAGATTTGGACGCCGGTGAACTCCAGCTATTGGTGGATGCATTGAGCATGGTACGTGGCTTATGGGAGCCCGGGCGATGACATAGCTCTCCATACTCCTGTCAAAGCTATATCGGTCTTACTGTAGCGCTCAAGAACCAAAACAGATGCTTATAATTCCCCAGCCACTTCAGAGGGCTAACACTCCTCCATCACAACGGACTTCGTTAGCCTAGGAGATGGACCCTCTACCTTCTCACCAGGAAAGCCCGACTCCCGCATCCGACAAGCAAGACGCCTTTGCATCTGTGCAAACCCTAGTCTCACGGATTGATTCAGAGAGTCGCGCCCAGGAGCTCGTGGAAAAAGCCAAAGATTTGGACGCCGGTGAACTCCAGCTATTGGTGGATGCATTGAGCATGGTACGTGGCTTATGGGAGCCCGGGCGATGACATAGCTCTCCATATGAAGGCTGAAGCAACCCTCTTGCAAGGTTCTTGAAGGACGGGATGCATTGTCGCAACCTCCACCTCACACTCGGCGGTCTCTTGTTAAAATTGCATCTTTCGCAAAAATATTCTCTCGAACGCGCACCATCAATTCTGAGCGGACAGTACCCGCCCCAGAGACCGCGACTACTGCTGATGTCTATGTGGTACAGAGTAAGAAGCCACAACGCGTCAGGGTTTTGAGGCAAGGTGGAAGGGACGCATCCGGAGTAAGCAACTTATGACTCTGTCATGAAACCAACTCTTCTCCTAACGTTTCGCAGGTACACAGTGAAAAACTTGTTGGCTGGGCCCATTTACCACATCCCAATATCCTCCCCTTGTATGCTACCTTCGTCGAAAATGAAGACAATATCTGCGTCGTTTCACCAAGTACAGTCTCCGTCAGTGTCTGTGATCACGCACGTTCTCTCCCCAGTGAACAGCGCATACCCCTGGTGTGTACCTTTTGTACGGTGAAGATAATCTCGGCTCTTTAGCTGGCTTCTCGTAGATCTCGGATATTGTGAATGGTTTATGCTACATACATCGGCTGAATATTGTCCACGGTGGACTCCATCCGGCACGTCCTACATTTCAGTTTTAGTTTCTACCACACCTCATTGATTAACCGCACAGGAAGTCGTGTTGGTATCGGATGACGGCCGAGCGTTGATCACAGGGTTTGATCTCACAACTGGATCAGAGGATTCGATTTCTCCGCCAGTCAGGTATTTGGCACCTGAGCTGTTGAGTGGCGAGGACGATACCCCGACCAAAGCAACTGACATTTGGTCACTTGCCTGTCTCTTCTATGAGGTAGGGAAGCTGTATTTTACCTCGCACTATGATGGCTTAATCATCATCCAAGCTCCTTTCCGGAAACATCCATTTTACCACATCTTCAAATATTTC